>PVIU01013582.1:0-55147 GCA_004026605.1 Ondatra zibethicus | reverse complement strand
TTGCTAATGTAGTCACAGTTGTTAATGTTAATGTAGATGCTGACCCATCCCAGCCAGATTAAAATGGGTTCAGGAAGTTTATGTTTAAGTAATTGTTTAGAGAAAAATCAGTTAGTGGTAAATACTCACCTTAGTAGGTACTAGCTGGAGGTCGCTTTGTTCAGACATTGTGAATGCTAGTGTTTGTAGTGGGAGAATTAGGAAGGATTAGAATAACTGAGATTCTAAAGACTTTTGGTAATGACTCTGATAACACTTAGGGTTGACTTGCTAAGGTGCTTGCATGTTGGCATTCATTAAATCAGAAAGGTGACTGGCCAGAGAGACGAAGTCCCAGACTTAATATTAACACAGACCCTCTGGGAGCTAAATCAGCACTATTTTTATCTTCAGCAAGGATTTGAAAACTGCTCATGCCTTTATGGAACAGCTCAGTAAATTCAAGCAAGAAAGGAAAGGTTCTCTCCTAGGAGGACATAATATATAAAGACAAAACATCAACTATAAATCAATGCATATTGATTTAAGTAAATAGATTCATTGCCCTCTGGTAAACTTTCTCAGAGGTGAGCAGTGTAGAGTACCTTCGTTAGAAGCTCTTTGGTTTTGAATTTCTTAACAAAAACTCAAAGACAGATCCCTTCAAAGTTAAATTGCCTGTATTATCTTTCTTATAAGTTTAGTATTGCACATGTCCATAGCCCAGTCAAATTGAGCATTTTCTGAGAGACAATATTTTCTGCCAAGAATCCAAATTAGCTTTGATGAAATCCTTTCACTAGGAAGGCCCAAGACAATTGCCTCAGAAACTAGAGTTCTGTGCTGCTTTCTTGATGGCCTCCATACGAGTAACTAGTGTTATCCAGGTAGGTTCATAGCTGAGGGAGTTGCAACATGTGAACCCTAATTTTACAAAGACCAGTGTTAGCCTCAGCATTATTACTTCCATGATCTGCTGTTAGTTATTTATATGATCTTTGGCATGTTCCCTTTTACTTTGGGGCCAAAGATTCTTTTTGTTTTGTGTTGTGATCTGAATTCTACCCAGTCTAGCCTGGTAAACTAGTATTTTTCCGGTTACTTACAGAAGAAGCACAGGTATTTGGTTACTTATGAATGTACGGGTAACTTACAGGGAACTAGGTCCCCTCCATCTATGAGGAGGCATTAACAGGTCTAATGAACTGGGGAAAGCAGGGATTTTCTGAGCATGAAGGAGGCTCTTTCAATTCAGATGAGTATAACTTGGGCTGGTGGCTAGGGTCTCTGATCATCAGTGGCCATCAACTCATCTCAGATCAGTGGCTTTTGGAACCTCTGTTCAGTCAACTCAAATCATGAACATTAATGGCTATAAGGAAGTTTTAAAGAGGACTTTTATTTAAAAAAATGTTAGATAAAATTTAAGACAATTGATTAGGTGAGCATAGCTCCCGTACATGAGAAGCATTTCCCAAGAAAGGGACACAATTGAGGGCCTCTGCTCAGGGACTAATAAGGCTCTATAGGATGAGGTATGGGCCATGAGATAGTGTAGTTTTAGCTGCTGCACTTCAGGGTGTTTTACTTCTCCATCCTAGGTGTCCACAGTGGAGCTTTGGGCACATGCTCACATAATATTTCTTGGAAGTAATGCTCATGTGTGTTTTTGTGTAGAAAAATAAGGAAGACAGTAATAAACTGAAGAATAAACCAGAGCACCTAAGCCTTTCTGGTTTCTGGAGGGGAAGAAAATGAAACAAGCACACAAACAAGATGATACTACCAATTTCTGGCCATGGAAAAGAGGTAGAATAACTGACTTTTTGGATCCTTTCCACAAAACAGTCTGACAGGCTCATTTCTTCTGTTCTCAAAACAATTCAGGCCGTCTGCTGCTAATCACAGATAATGTTGAGTTTAAGAGGGTAATTTGGGTCACAGATTTGTTCATATATAATTATTGATGTGTCTGAACCTAAACAGGACCCCATTTTTATTTTGTTTGTTAAAAGGTCAAAGTCACATATAAGGAAAACATTTGGGGTTTGGGAGTTAACGACTGACTCATATGTGGCCTTCCTACTCCACAAATTAAGAAAGGTCATTCTCCTTGTACACTGTGGGCATGAAACAAAGCTAGAATGTGTGGGCAAGGCACTTCATGGTTGAAATGAGTTTCAAAAGTGTGGGGTTTTTGAAGGAAAAATGTGTGAGAAAAATCTTGATCCTTTCCGACAGCACAAACTGGAGCAAGGAATTTTTAGCTATCCCACTCCTCCCACGGGGACCATGTTACCAGTTATTCCAGTTATGGACAATGTTCTTAGGTTATCCTAGATCTTCTGGGAAAGGCTGAGGGAATTTTTCTTGCTTCATTAATGTGAGGAGACTCATTTTACCTGTGCGTAGGACCATTCTTTGGGCAAGGTATGCTAATTTATACAAATTGGCAAAAGGGAGTTGTTGAATTGGCATGCATTCATTACTTTCTGCTTCCATGTGGTAAATGAGATCAGCTGTTTTGATTCTTGCTGCTTTCATTTCTTTATCAAAATAGACTCTACCCTTGAACTATGAACTTGAAAAAAAAAAAACTTTCTCACTTAAGTGGCTTGTGTCAGACTAACAGAAGGAAAAAAAGATAGTTGGTTACACAAAACACTGTACCTACTCAAAACAGTCTTTCTTCTTAAGAAAGAACCACCTCTTGCATGGTTACCTACTTGAAGCCAATCAAACATTCCCAATCCAGGGGAAAACCAATTAAAAACTGTGATGCTCCCAAGATCTCCACCTTAGTCATACACCTGCCAATCAATGCTACCTCATTTTACTCTACAATGAAACTTTTTTTCAAATAATTTAGAGATACTGGGGAAAAAATGAGGTTAGATGCATTTATTCATGAGCACCAAGGTTGTTAATAAATATTCATAAGCCTGTGAATACATATTCACAGATTTATGAATAAATACTTATATATTTATAAATAAGTAGCTGTCTACAAGAATAAATAAACTTTGTCAATTTTATTTCACACTAGTTTTGTCCCTGGCAGCTATAAAGGGTTTTAACAGAGCCAGGCCATCTAGTCTGGGAATGTGAGCTCTGTCCAGAGCTCTACTAGTATAGATGCGGTTAAGAAAAATCAGCTAAAGCTTTGGGCGTATCATGACTGATATGTTCATAATTGTAATGTGGTCTCTTGTTTTTCTGCACGATCAAGTTCTCCAAATGTGGAGAATATTGACTGGTGCCTAGTTAAATAAGCGATGTGCCCCTGGTTATGATTATAATGGGTGCTAACAGAGATTCTAGGCTAAGCACTCTTGTCAGGCACTGCATTAAAAGAATCAAACCCCAGCTTCAACTCCACAATTCCATCTACTTTTGCAGAATAAGAAAGCTAGGCTCAGGTCCCCGTATATGATGGCAAGACTCAGACACAATGAAAACAGGGTTCCATAAGCAGTCCCAGAGATGAGATTTTCTGGCATATTAGAAATTGTTTAATATCCCTTAGGCTTTTTTTTAATGAGTCATACAAATTAACTTGTGAGTCTCTAGTGTTTTCACATTTTCTAGAACTTACTCACTCTGTTTGCTTAGCCAAAACCTACCTTTCATGCAAATCTCATTGGATAATGAATTCCATCAAAGTATTCATTTTTATAGACTTTTAACATAAACACACTGCAGAGGTCTTTCAGCTTGTGTCTTATAAATCACAATGCCAAGCTGGTAGTTTCAAAAACACTTTGTCTTTTCCTATACCTTTGTCATTCTTATTAAATCAAGCAAATGTTTACACATTTTGATAGAAACAGCATAAAAAAGACAACATTTCTTTGTGTATGCTAAGGGCTGCCTAAATGAATTATTAAGATTCAGCCTCATAGACACATTTAAACTGCAGAAAGATGCTAAGGAAAGATAAAGTTCAGAATATACATATGTAGATTATGCAAATAAACCTCCACTGTTGAAATAGTATTGTCGAAGACATAAAGGTTAAATAGTACTTGTTTAATTTGATTTTTAAAATGGATATTTTATTGTTTTGTGGGAAGTTTCAACCATTTATGTAATTTTAGAATTTTAGAGCCTACATTTAGTAGGTGGAGTCACATGCATTTGCTATTAATATTTTTTAAATTTATTTGATTTTTAAAAAATACCAATCCAAGTTCCCACTCCTTCCCCTCCTCCTACTCCCTCCTCACACCCTCCCACCACACCTCCATCCAATCCTCAGAGAGGGTAAGGCATATTGGGAGGTCCAATGTCCTCCCTACTATATCTAGGCTGAGCAAGGTATACATCCAAAGAGAATAGGATATTAAAAAGCCAGTATATGCAGTAGGGATAAATCCTGGTGCCACTGCCAGTGGCCCCTCAGTCTGCCCCAAGAAATTCAACTGTCAACCACATTCAGAGGGACTAATTTGGTCCTATGTTTGTTCCTTTCCAATCTGGCTGGAGTTCGTGAGCTCCTATTAGCTCAGGTAAACTGTTTCAGTGGGTAAACCCATCATGGTCTTGACCTCTTTGTCATATTCTCATTCCTTCCACTCTTCAATTGGACTTTGGCAGCTCAGTCCAGTGCTCTGATGTGGGTTTCTACCTCTGTTTCCATCAGTTGCTGGATGAAACTTCTATGGTGATATTTAAGATAATTATTAGTCTGACTACAGGGCAAGTCAAGATCCAATGTCCTCTCCTTTATTGATTAGGGTCTTAGGCGGGGATCATCCTATGGATTCCTGGAAATTTATCTAGAGCCAAATTTCTTGCTAGTTCTATATTGGCTCCCTCAATCAAGATATTTCTTTCCTTGCTCTCATCTCTGTCCTTCCTCCATTTTGAATCTTATTCCCTTGAGTTATCCTCAACCCTCCCCTTATCCCACACTCTTCCCCTTCTACTCTCCTTTCTTCCCCATCCCATGCTCCCAATTTCATCAGGTGATCATATCTGTTTCCAATTTTCAGGTGGATCTATATATATATTTTTGAGGGTTCACCTTATTACTTAGCTTCTCTAGGATCATGAACTATAGGCTCAATGTCTTTTGTTTATAGCTAGTTATCCACTTATGAGTGAGTACATACCATATTCATCTTTTTGGGTATAGGATACCTCACTCAGGATAGTATTTTCTAATTCCACCCATTTGCATGTAAAATTCAATATATCATTGTTTTTTTACTGCTGAATAGTACTCTAATGTGTAAATGTGGCACAATTTCTTTATCCATTGTTCAGTTGAGGGGCATCTAGGTTTTTTCCAGGTTCTGGCTATTACAAATAATGCTGCTATGAACAAATGCTTTTATAGTATGATTGAACATCTTTTGGGTATATGCCCAAAAGTGGTTTAGTGGATTCTAAGGTAGGTTGACTCCCAAATTTCTGAGAAACTGCCATACTTTTTCCAAAGTGGTTGTACAAGTTTGCATTACCACCAGAAATGGATAAGTGTTCCCCTACTCCACATTCTCTCCAGTGTAAGCTATCATTGGTATTTTTGATCTTAGCCATCTGACAGGTGTAATATGTGCAATCCTTGTCAAAATCTAAACACAATTTTTCACATACCTTGAAAGAACAATAATCAACTTCATATGGAAAAGCAAAAACAAACAAACAAACAAAACAAACAAAAAACAGGATAGCCAAAACAATCCTGTACTGTAAAGGAACTCCCAAAGACATCGCCATCCCTGACATCCCTGAGATCTATTACAGAGCTATGGTAATAAAAACAGCTTGGAACTGGAATAAAAACAAAGTGTTTGACCAATTGAATAGAAGACCTGGATATTAATTCACACACCTATGAACACCTGATTTTTGATAAAGAAGCTAAAATTATACAATGGAAAAAAGAAAGTATCTTCAACAAACGGTTCTGGCATAACTGGATGTCAATATGTAGAAGAATGAAAATAGCTTTATATCTATCCCCATGCACAAAACTCAAGTCGAAATGGATTAAAAATTTCAATATAAATCTGACCACATTGAATTTGATAAAAGAGAAAGTGGGAAGTAGTCTTCAATGCATGGGCAAAAAGACCACTTCCTAAATATAACAGCAGCAGCACAGACACTGACAATAAATAAATGGGACCTCCTGAAACTGAGAAACTTCTGTAAAGCAAAGGACACACTCAATAAGGCAAAAAGACAGCCTACTGAATGAGAAAATATCTTTACCATCCCACATCAGACAAAGAACTGATCTCTAAAATATATAAGGAACTCAGTAAATTAGACATTAAAACTTTAAATAACCCAATTAAAAAATGGTGTACTGAACTAAACAGAGAATTCTCAACAGAAGAATCCCAAATGGCCAAAAGATACTTAAGGGAATGTTCATATTCCTTAGTCATCAGGGAAATGCAAATCAGTGCAGTCTCCTTTTACAATGGATATCCTTTGTGTACACACAGAATGGAGAACTAGGGGTTCTGATCATATGACCTCTGTTATAATCAGATGAGGCAAGAGTGTGTAGCAGGAAGTATAAGCAATGGTAACAAGACAAGAAGATTAAAAAACTAAGGGAAGAAGGTTTGTCTGAGATTGATGTCACTAAAGAAAAAGTAAAAGGATCCAGAGAGCTGACTCAGCAGTTAAAACCATTTGTTGTTCTTTGAAAGGACCCAGTTCAACTCTCAGAACTCAACAACAATCTGTAACTTCAGTACTATAGTACCCAGATCCTTCTTCTGGCCTCAGCAGATACCAGAAAGGCTTATGGGTCATACAATCATGCTGACAAAACATTAATACACATAAAATAATAAAATAAATATTTAAAGGAACAGGGACTATTGAAAATTTGATATGTTATTTTTCATAAATATCTTCTCAAATCTATGATAAGTCAGCTGTAGGTAATTCATTTATGGACTGTGCCTACTAGCCTTCTGAGCATTTATAGGCATAGGCATACTGGTGTAACCATAGAATGAAATAAATCTTAGGTTAGATATGAAAGAGATTTTAAATATTCTCAGATAATATCTTTGTATACATATGAAACAAGTCAAGTGCCTATGAGAATGTAATTATTCATTTCCTATTTCTCCAACTGCATTCTAATCTAGTGGGAAAACATTTATTGAGGGTGTTTGTTTGATAATCTCTTCTGTTCATGCAGAATATACTATAGATCCCATTGTCGCATTTACCTCACTGAGTAAAATTCTGATTACAAATGTTCTGAAGAATTTTGAAGTGATCAGGTGCAATATAGTTCAAGAATACTCAATTACAGTGCATTTGTTTCACCCTCCCTGTATAATCTAATATAACATAATTTTTGCCATGAAATATTATTACATGCAATGCATGTACAGAAGATATGTGGATGCATAACATTGATAGGAAGAGAATGCAGACAGGTGGGAAATATAAAGAGGTATGTAAAAGGGATGTCCAACCAGAATGTTGTAACTGATTTTTATAAAACATTGAATTTCTAACTCCAATTTGCCAAGCAAACTTCCTAAATAGGAAGAACAATGCAAGAGGATTCACTGTTCTCTAAGTTGATTTTTAAACTCGAGAACCATAGTAACAAAATCAGCATGATTCTCAAACAAATTAGATATGTAGAGTAGTGAAAAGGAATAGAAAACTTGAAATAAACACACTCAGCAACAGTAACCCAATTTTGATAAAAATGTCGATATACATTCAAAGAAAAGACAGCTTCTTCAATAAATGGTGCTGAGAAAATTAGATGTTCACATGTAGAAGAATGAAATTAGATATGTATTTCTCACGCTGCACAAAAAAAAATCAATTCTAAGTGAACCAAAGACCTTCTTATTAAGACCTGATGAGTGGAGTGTACTAGAGGAAAACTTGTGGAAAATACTTCAAGATATATGCACAAACAAGAGCAATATGTCAAGTCTCATAGCAAGTACTCCAGTAACTGACAAATTGGATTGCATGAAAATAAAATGCTTGTAAACTTCAAAGGAGACAATCACCAGAGTGAAGTACTCATAGAGAATGGGAGATCATCTTTTTAGATATTTATTACACAAGGCAATTAATATAATTCAACAACAAAACCCCACTTCTACCAATCATTCAATGGTCTACTGAACTGAATATATAATTCTCAAAAGAAAAAAAAGGTGGGGGAGGTTTCTAAAGGAATGGCCCAGCAGTTAAGAGCAGTGGCTGATTTTCCAGAGGACTCAGATTCAATTTCCATCATTCACATGGCAGCTTAAAACCATCTGTAAATCCATTCCCAGGTGACCTATCACAGTGTTCTGGATCTCACTGGCACCAGGCAAGCACATGATGCACATATATACTTTCAGAAAAATATCTATGCATATGAAATAAAATAATAAAAACTTTTAGAGATAATAAAAGCAAATAATCAATGAGCAATAAATACTTCAATACATTGTCTAATATCTTAACTATCAGAAAAAAAATACAAGCTAAAATTAATTTGAGAGGATGCAACCCAAGTCAAAAGAGTGAACATGAAGAAAACAAGGGTTACCCAACACTGATGAAAATAAGGTGAGAAAGGACCTATGAACATTGTTGGTGGGAATTTAAACTGATACAGTCATTGTAAATTATTATAGAGATTTTTTCATCGAATGAAAAATATTGCAAACATATGATCCAGATGTTGTTACTTCCAATCATATACCTAAAGGCCTGTCCATCTTACCATTGAGATATTTGAACATCCATGTTTATTTTTGCTATTCATAGTAAGTAGCTAAGGAATTAAACTAGCTCAGAAGTCTTTTGACAAATGAATGAACAAAAAATATATACACACAGTGAAATTTGATTCAACCATAAAAAATGAAATAATATATGTAGGAAAATTAATGAAAGTGGCACTTACTATATTAAGCTACTAATCTAGACTCAGAAAATGCAAATCACATATGTCTTCTCTCTTACAGAAAACTTAGTTTTGTGTGTACATGTGCATGCACACATGCTTGTGTCAAACCAAGAGAAGAGACTTTTGGAGGGGAGTAAGAGTCCTTAACGATCAGAGAGCAAAGAAACAGAGAGAGGGATGAAATAATGATATAGATGCAAAAGTAGAGTTATGGGGAACAAAGACAAAGGCCAAATAAAAACAAATTATGGGGCTGTAGAGATGACTAGTGTTTAAGATCCATTATTCACTAAGTTCAAACTCTCAGAACCTATGTACAAAGCTGGGCTGAATTTTATAAACCTGGAACGCTAGAGATATGGGACAGAGACGGAGCCAAGATGATCATGGAACTTTGCTGGAGACCATCCTAGTTCCAGATTCAGTGAGAGACCCAGAATCAGTGGAGAATCAAAGGCCAGTCAGAATTGTTCTCTTGATTCCCTATTCATGTGTAGGTTTATGAATGTGCACATCCATGTATGTATACAACAATACACACACACAAGAAATCACTCATAAATCATGTTATAATAAAACTAGTTACTCTGTATGTTACCTTAAAGTAATAATGGGAATAAATGTTACATAGCATTTGTTCAAACTGATATCTTGTGAAAGAGGTTATTTATAAATTAAAATCTAATAGAAAATTAAATATCTGAAATAAGTGCACAAAATAATGATAATGAATAAAATTATAATTTAAAAGGTTGTACAGAACTACTTTCTATTTCTGTCTAGACACAAAGTAAGATATGTTTCATATTTGTTTTAAAATTGTCAAATAAGAAAGGCCAAGAGGAGTCAACTGAGGCTGATGAGTAAGATTTTCCGACACTACAAAAAATTATCAGATCAGACTGTAGTGTGCTCTTCTCACAAGCAAAACCTACATCTGCACTTTTCCCTGGAAGCTGGCAGCTGGGCATACTATTTACAACAGCCCCATTGAGACCACATGGATAGGAGAGTATGGTAGTATAGTATTTGTATTTTAATAAATAAATAAATATTGCCCTGAAGAACAGTGATAAAATTAAAGCCACTAGACATCAGGTAATTGTGACATTTGTCTTTAATCCCAGGATTTGGGAGACAGAGGCAGATGGATCTCTGCAAGTTCAAGGCTACCCTGGGCTACACAAGAAGAATGAAGAATCAAATCTAGGTGGTGGTATTCTACAACTTTAATCCCAGTACTAGGGAGTCATACAACTTTAATTCCATCATTAGAGGGAATATACAATCAGAGGAGGGAGAAGATTAGGCTACTTAGTTTGTGCTTGCCCAAGCTTGGTAGAGGTAAAACTTCTTTAGTGGTTTCACTGCTTTTCTTTTCTGGTTTTCAGGTTGAACCCCAATTTTTGTCTCTGGATTTGATTTTTTATTATTATTTGTGAAAATGGAGAATAAGACTGGAAACTAATTTTTCTTTTTCTTTTTTCCAAAATCAATTACAAGGGAAGATTTGGGTTCTTTGCCAGGAAATCCCAGTGAAAAGGAAGACCCAGGCCCCATCAAAGAAGCAAGAACTTGATGTGGGATTCCCCTCTGCAAGCTGTGAATACGTTTTATTATCATTTATTAATAAATAAGATGCTTTGGCCTGTGATAGGGTAGAATAGAGCTAGGCAGAAAAGCCAAATTGAGTGCTGGGAGAAAGTAGGCAGAATCAGAGAGATGCCATGTAGCTGCTCAGAAAAAAATACACCTGCTGGAGCCCATCAGAACATTGCTGGTAGGCCATGACCTTGTGGTGATGCACAGATTAACAGAGATGGGTTAATTTAAGATGTAAATGCTGGCTACAAATATGCATAAGCTAATAGGTCAAGCAGTGCTTTATTTAATACAGTTTCTGTCTGATTATTTCAGGTCTGGCCGTAGAGTAAACAAATAAGCAGCCTCCACCTACAATAACTCACTGATATGACTGTGAGACTGGATCATTTAGGAAAATAACCATTTTCTGGGTATAACTGTTGAGCTGCTGGAGTGAGCATATGCCAGATGATGAGGGTAAAATGTAGAACAGTTATTGGATTTCCAAGGAGAGGTGATATCTCTATATCATCTGTCTATCTATCTGTCTGTCTATCTATTTATCTCTATCTATCATTTATCAATCTACCTCCTCATCTGCCATGAATCTATTATTATAGGTGAGTAGATAGATAATAGATATATAAACAGAGGCATAATGTACAATATTCTACTGTTTTTTTTTTAGAATTTACATTCTAAATGATGTATAAGAAATGCTGATAATGATGCTTTTGTTTTTTTTTCTAATGTAGTTACCAGAACATTTAAAAGATACAGGTGTCTTATATCTCTCCTCAATAATCATCCAAGTTTAGATAATGACTTTCTGATTTTCTGTAACTTGCACCCTTGGTGGTTTATGTGATTTTAATGTATTCTCAGCATTTATTTTCAAATAATGAATCTGTCAAGTTGTATATAAAGTTGGTGTATTTCATAAAATGGGTTGAAAATTGATATTTCAAAAGGTACTATAAAAGAAGAGACATAAATTCCAACACTTCTAGAACTCCAATGAGTCCCCTGTTAGGTCATTCTGGAAGTCTGGAAGTGGAAAATGTTCCCACACAATTTGAAAGAGCAGATGCTGCAAGACCAGGGGCTGTGTTCCAATGGAAGTGCAATTGAGGTCATAGTTATATCTTCTGTTAGGTTGAAATGTAAGATTCTATTAAATATGCATGGTATTTGCTCAAAAATATCAAATTATTTTGAAAATGTTTGCATTTACTGTGTATGCTTATTGAAAATCAGCTGAAGAATAGCTCAGCTGACGGAACCTGGCTAGCAAGCATAAAATTCTGGGGGAGTCTCCAGCATCCCATATAATTGGTTATGATGACGCAAGCCTCTAGTACCAGTACTTGGGCAGATGAATAAGAAATTCAAGCTCATCATCAACTACATAGGACATTTGAAGTCAAGGTCAGGTACATGAGATCCTGCCTCTAAAAAGAAAAAAAAAAAAGGAAAGGAAAAAAAGCCAAGTGGTGGGATAAGGAAACACTGAGGCTGATGACCACTGAAGATAAGAAATGGATCATTTCTATAACTGTGAAGAAGATACATAGGGTAAATAAAAACACAGTGCAAAGCTGTGGTTCACTGTCTGGCAACTGATTTGTTTAATATGACTTGCCTCCAAGTTTCAAGTTGACACTTAATTCTTCACTAAGGTCTTGTGAGCAGATCCACCCTTGAAGAACCTCTTGGAACTTTTCAGCAGATTCCTGTTAACATTAGTAGTATCTTCCCCGAGTGTCTTCTCAGGATTGGATTTTTCCACAGCCAAGCAAAATGTAATGACAGGGACCTGACTTAACTCATCACTGTTGTAATCCAGACATCTACACAGGTGTCTGATTGTCCTTCTGTATTATGACTTTTCCAGAAGGTAAGCATAAGAAGTAGGACTCTGTGCATGGGTATTTCAAGTTTCCAGAGCCATAAACCTAAGCAATCTCCTTTATTCATAGATTATCCCATTACAGGTAACTATAAATAGCATGCAACAAGAATAAATACCAAATAATGTTCAGTAGTAATGTATTCTACACAATATATTATTTATCCATGTACATTAGGATAATTGGTTCTTGAAACCAGCAGAAAAATTAAGTGACCCTTTAACCTGCTTTCTGAAGAACACATGTCAGAAGCTTGTTCAGTGGGGAAATGCAATGCTCTAAAGCAGCAGCCTTCAGGCTTCAGTCCACAACACTGACTTAAGAAGATGGATGTCATGCTATGTAGCAATTTACTCTTGTAATCCCAGCATGACGAAGGGACAGACAAGATACTCCTAAAACTTGTAGGAGAACCAGCCTAGAACCACTAAGGTTTAGGTCCCAGTGAGACGTTCTGTCTCAAAAATAAGATGCACAGCTTTCAGGAATAGCACTTCTGGCTTTCACATCCATTTATCTATAGGAACAAATATAAACACAGCTGCAGACACACATGAAAGAAGGCAGGCAGGCTGGCATACTGTTGGACAGAAAGGGAGGATGAAGGAAGACAGGGCAGGGGAGGGGAGGTCAGGGGAGCACATGTGTGGTCATCAACTCCCTGAGAATTAAAAATAATGCAAGGATTTAAAATGAAAATGAAGAAAACCATTTAATTATGCTTTTAAAACTAGATTTTTTTCATATTCTTTTCTTTTTCATTCAATAATTTATACTTCCACCCCTTCTCCCACTTCCCTCCCTCTCCCCCACTATCTCTTCTCCCTCCCCCTCCTTTCCTAAGAGGGGGCAGGGTACCCTGCCCTGTGGGAAGCCCAAGGCCCTCCCCCCTTCATTCCAGCCTAGGAAGGTGTGCATCCATACAGACTAGGTTCCCAAAAAGCTAATACATGCAGAAGAGATAGGTCCCAGTGCCATTTTCATTGGCTCCTCAGTCAGCCCCCATTGGCAACCACATTCAGAGATTCCGGTTTGATCATATGCTCAACCCACATTCACATCAGAGCAATGGACTGAGCGCCCAAGGTCCAGTCGAAGAGCAGAAAGTGGGAGAAAATGAGCAAGGAGGTCAGGACCATGAGGGGCTGGTCCACCCACTGAGACAGTGTACCTGATCTAATGGGAGCTCACCAAATCCAGCTGGACCAGGACTGAATGAGCATATGATTAAAACTAGATTTATAAAAAATAACTTTATTGTAAAAAGATAAAATTAAAAGGTGGGTGGTGGTGGCACATGCCTTTAATCCAATACTAGGGAGGCAGAAGCAGTCGTATTTCTCTGAGATTGAGGTCAGCCTAGACCACAGAACTAGTTCCAGGAGAGTCATGGCAAACAACGCATAGAAAGCCTGTCTTGAGGGGAAAAAATCATTTAAATGCTTTTATATACTTATATTTAATTATACTTATAGTTAATGAAATCAACTATAATCAATTTTAAGTACTCATTAGAAATATGAAGAGGGATACAATGTTCTCTTGTTAGTGTATATTTCATATATGTTATGAAGATTTTCCTGTATCTGTTTGTGAATGTGTGTGCTCATATATGTTAAAGTCAGAAGCCAACATCATGTGTCTTCCTCAATCACTTCTCCACCTTTTTATTTATTACAATTTTTGAGACAGAAAACATCACTGAACATGGACCTTAGACCAGCATCATCCTCTTTCTATTCTCCCAGTTCTGGAGTTACACTCACATGACTCTGCATCAGACATTTTATGGGGTTCTATTGGGCCAAAGTTGGGTCTTACATAAAAGCAAATACTTTGAAGATTGAACATTTCCCCATCCCCTATACAGACTTTGTAATCAAATCTCATAACAGAAAATCATTCTACCAAAGCTTTCTCTTCTATGCCTATGCCGTTAAAGATGGCTCAGAATTTCAATATAATTATGCAATTTTTGAGACTTAAAAATTCTCCTGTAAGTCAATGGTAAATATATTTTGGGGCCAGGTAAATGACTTCCTTCACGAGGCTAAGAATTTGTCCCTGTATTTACAGCATTCACATAAAAGCTGAGTGTCATGGCACACACCTTAACCTTGAAGAAGATGGAATATAAGCAAGCAGATTGTGTGGTCTCACTGTCCCATTCAACCACTTGACAAACTCTAGGTTCAGTGAGATGTCCTGCTTCAAAAAATAAGGTGAAGAGCTGAAGAAGATATTTCATTGTCAACAAGCATACACACACACACACACACACACACATACACACACACACATGCACACAGACATACACAAAGAAACACACACACTTATCTTAGAAAATCTCTTTGATATACATATATGTATATTTTTACATTTAAAAATATATGTTCAATATTTCTGTACAATTATGTCTTAAGATTTGATAAATACATCTGAATTAATTCTAACAAATTATATAATTTCCACTGGATTGACAAATCAATATACCTTGTCAATGTTACTTCACTGACAGGAGAAATTCATATTATACAAGGTTAAAAGTACTGCTTTACTGGATAGTGTCTTGTTTAAACAGTGTTGGTATATAACTTGTCTACTCTAGAACACTAAATGAACAGTGTGGTCTCCACATCAGAGACTGGTCTTCCACAAGTATCTCTAACAAGTTAGAAGATCAGTCCAGGCGCTGAGTGATAGTGCTGAAAGTCTTTGGAAATGTTGGCCTTGGCCCTGTGTAACAACCTGCCTTCTTGAGACAGGGCAGTGTGTGGAACATACTTAATGTTTACACGACTGGAGTTTTGAGTCTAAGTGCTGTCAAAACAAAGCAAGAGCTTGAGCACAGAAATAGGAAATAAAGGAGTAAAAAGAAAAAAATATGAGTATTTTGATGACCATTATTTAACAACTATACAACGTTATTGGAGATAGTAACATAACCCCCCCCCTTTTTTATAAATTCAAACTACAGCTTGCAGCTGTCTAAAAGCTATGCTAGCAATTGTCCAATGAATCATGAACTGACACAGAGTTTCACTAGGCTATAACGCCATTCTGGTAAGTTGATTTTATTCTATGAGCCCTACAAATAAAAAAATTGGTCCATTTACTTCTATACATTTTTTGCAAGGAAGATAACTAGTTTCTGGTCTGTCTTGAATACTCTAAGAAAGAAAGCCTTGACTCTTTATGATTCTAATCTCATGGTTGACTTGAGCAATTCTTCTAAATCTCTGTTTCTCTTACTCAAAAATTTGATGCTAAAAGTAGAAAGAAAAGAATCTGTGACTCTGTTTTTCATTATTATATGGGACTATATATAAAATATTTGGAGGACAAATAACGGCCTACACAACCCTGTAATAAGCAATGAACCCAAATGTCATTTAGTTTGCCCCTGTGAGAACAGTGTCATCACAGGAATATACTCAAGGGAAATATTGTAAGCAGAGACTGCTCATTAATTTCCTGGCCACCCACACACAAATAATCACACAGAACCATACTAATTGCACCATTATTTGGTCTACTTCTTATTAAATAACTCTTACATCTTAAATTAACCCATTTCTATTATTTTATATTTTACCACAAGGCTGTGGCCTACCAGTAAGGTTCTGGCATCTGTCTCCTTGAGCAGCTACATGATGTCTGCTTGATTCTACTTTCTTTCTCCCAGCATTCAGTTTAGTTTTCCTGTTGACTTCTATTCTGTGCTGGCATAGGCCAATGCAGCTTCTTTATTCACAGCATACAGAGGAGAATTCCACATGAAAATAACTGTCAGGTTGGGCCTCAGAAGAAGAGAGTAAGGGGCAATGGTGTCTTCAGAATTATTGAATCTATTTTTACTAATCATTTCTTATCCTGTTTTGTTTTAACAGCACTCAGGATCAAACTTACAGCCTTGTATACACTAACTATGCTTCATACACTGACTTACTAAAAGTCAAGAGCAAAGGATATGATTGCCACATTATTAAATCTATAGCAACTTCAAAATTTTGATAGAGTTGTTGGCTTACTGCTTAAATATAAGAGGTAAGACATTCCTTCCAGAAATAGATGTGATTCATAGAATTATATGGAGGAAGTTAAACTAATTGCAGGATGACAAAATGTTGTATATTTTCCATTTTTTTCTTAAATGTTGCTTAAAAGTTTTTAATAGGAAAGAAAAGAGAAAGGCTTCCATTTGAGAGGATACTCTCCACAGTGAGACAGTATAGGCTGCATTGATGATGAGTTTCCCAGCCTGAGACTGTCCTTCTATTGCATCATTGTTATCTTTATTAGTAAAAATAGATTCCATAATACCTATCTTTCAGGGTCCCTGCAATGAAATAATTAGTAAAATAGTAATCATCAATAATCACCAAAACTTAGCTAAGGTAGTTACTAAAATTGATGCATTTTCAGGTTACAGGAGAACACAGAACCCCAGGAAAGTGATAGAAACAAATAGATAGTATACCAGGGCTGCTCTTTGCCCATTTTGTTTCTTTTTATTTGATTAAACTATAAAGGCTTCTTCAACCTCTAAACTGCCTTGAGCTGTGGGATGCACACCTGAGTGTGTGTTTGTGTGCACACGCATGCACATATTCATGGGTGTTGGTACAAATGTGTATAGGTGTGATCAAATTTTAGGTTTAGAATCCCACATGAAAATAACTGTTGTCATTAGGAGCCACCCACCTGTCTTTTTGGCATTGAGTCTCTCAGTGGAATGACACAATTTAAGCAGGCTAATCTGACTGGCCAGTGAACCCCTGGGATCGACCTGTTTCTCCCTCATCAGCATTAGGGTGACAATTGTATACCACTGTAATTTTTTCTTTACTTTTTTTCTCCTGCAGTTAATAGATTATTTTATTTCCAAAATTTTGCAAACAGATTTTAAGTATTTTTACTAAACAGAGCAGTGAATCATTGGGAGTACACACCTTCACACATGCACACACACAAAGACACATTCATAATGCACACTTGATCACAAGAGTAAACATATGTAATTTGAATTTATACTGAACTATTGGCTTAGTAGAAATGTGTGGACTGGAATTGCAGACTATTTAAATATAAATAATAAGAAGAAATGGCAATTCAAATGTTTTTAGATAAAAATAAAATATAAATAAGAATAAACTATGAATCAAAATATTTCCTGAAAATAATCAAGACTAAATTTTTAATGAACAGAATTTACATATTTAAGTTATATATTTAAAGATCTGTCAGTACATAATTAATTTCTTACTCTTATGTTGTGTGGTAGTGATGAAACAAATGCCAAATTAAAAGGAGAAAAGAATTATCATGCCCACTGATTTCTGAGAATGCAGGCCAAAGTCATTAACTACACGTACTTGGGTAAAACATTACACAGGAGGGGTGTGTTGCAGAAGAAAGGTGTCCAATTCATGGCTGACCTAGATGCTGAGAGTGGGATTTCTGCAGCTTCCTGTCTCTTCCCTTTTTCACTCTAACAAAGATAACAGACACATTGACGTAATAGGAGTGTTAAATAAGCACCCTAGTATCACCTCTAGTGTTTAGGATAAGGTCTGTATGTTTGCATTGTGAAAACTCGCTCTGAAGTTCATTTTCTTGCAAACAAGCAAATATGTTGGGGGAGTGGAACAGTTTGACCCCTAATTAGCAAATACTTGAATCAACCTTGTTATGGCTACTTCAGCAACAAGATTATCAATCAGGAGCCTGGAAGAATGTTATATAACGTAACTTTGAAATCTCCATGAATTTCCCAAGAAAACCATAAAACCACCACAGCTAAATGCCAGTGACTCAGTTGGCCACTGGAAAGATGAAAAAGGACACAGTGGCTGGGGAATTCAGGAATACCCAGGACAATAAGAAAGGTGGAAATAGAACCAGCAAAAGAGTGCTGAGAGCTAAGACTACAAGAAGATAAAAGCCTTAAAGAAATAGAGAAGATAAATGTGGTCCCTGGTTATTTAATGAGTTCCAGAGAATGCTTACGCCTCTTGGCACAGGTACTAAGACCCCCGTCTAAGACTCTTAACACAAACACTTTCAAGTGTCAAAGAATTCAGACTCTGTAGCCTCAAACAGTGACTGTAAACATCTGCTGCTGCTAGGGACTAGAGAATCCTGACCTCCTAAACCTGTACTAAAGCTACTGTTAGGGGTGATGTATCTTGATACGTAGGCCTGATTGGATATAGTAGCATCATTCTCATCTACTGACTGAAGATTCCCAATTTTCTGGACCTACACAAGAGCTGCATCCTGCGGAAGAATTGTACCATCAAAAGTTGTCAGCTGCTGTTCCCAACAGTCTACTTACTGGAACTTTTACCTCCTACTGCCAAACATTGTGGAGGACACAAGCTGCTGAAGACCAGCACTTGAGGGGCAGTCTCTATGAACCCTTTTTTATGTGAGGAGAAGAAAAAGACCCAGCCTACTGCTTTGTAGCTAATCTGAATATCAGTCTATTGAATGCTGTCAGCACCCTTCAGGACAGATAGCTCCTCTCCCTGTTTAGTTAATCTCTGAATATCCTATTAGACACACTCAGGTATATCCAAGCAATTCTAAATGCTGAGGAATCAACAAGAAGATTAGACACCACAAGTGTGCTTGCATATTTTACAAATTCAAAGAAAAGCAAAATAAAAAAAAAAGATGTTACATATAAAAAGAAACATTCTTTCATATACAAATGTGTTCTTAAGATAAAAAAATCATCTAAAATGCCAATCAAAATTTGTCACATGAATTGATCACAATTTTTCATATTTCTCTTTATTCACATATAAGCCCCAGAAATTGGCACAATAATATTTTGTGCTTTGCTTTGTTTTTTGTTTGTTAGTTTGGTTTTATTTTCTTTGTTGGTAAATGTGGAACCTAATAACTTCACATTGTTTCTTATGCTTTGTCATCAGGAAGCAAAAATATTTTTGCAACACACAGTGTTTCAAACCCTGGGTATGGATATAGTTCTTCATTCCTCCCTACCTTGTCCCTCTCATTTTTCCTTCTTCCCTCCCTTCTTTTCTATCTTCCTACCTCCCTCTTCTCTCTGCTTCTGTTTCTTTCTATTCTTGCTGCAGAGTTATTCTTCAACAAACCCTCCCTTTTTTAAAAAAAAATTATTTCCCCCAACTTCAGTTCCCATTGCAGTTGGGGGATGGTAGCCTGAACAGAGGGCTGGGATAAGGACACAGCTTCGGCTCTACAGACATTTCCTCCAGAGTTTGCCTGTTTTCCTCTCACCTCTAAATAGAACGTTTTCTTGGGAAAAGTGGCTCATTCAGAACAGTTCCTAGGGAAACCATTTCTGTGGGACCGTTTATAAACTTTATGTAATATTTGTGTTTGTCTGTATCTGGTATGGGGGGCAGGGAAAGAGAGAGAAAGAGAGAATATTGTAACAAAGTGTCAAATGAGTAAGCACCATTTCAAGATATGAAACTATTCAAAATGACCCCTGATTTCCATTACTTTGTATAAATTGTTATTGAATCTTGATGTGTAATATCTTCCAAGGTTATAAAATCTCACACTGCTTTACTTTGCCTATGACATGAAGCATGGACATTTTTGCTTCCTAAATATTCTCCAAACTAACTTTTGTCAGAAAAGTAAAACAAAGTATCACACCAAGGTATTGCTGGAATAGCATCTGAACTCATCCTATTTCTCCTTAAGATAGTTGTGCTGTGGAGGAGGGTATCCAATCCGATTCCCCCATCTCATACACCCTTGACAGAGAAAGTCAAAGAGGGCCCTTGTAAGTGGAGACTGTTTATTTCCTGGCTGTCCAGACACAAATAATAACACAGAAACTATATCAATTGCAACCTGGTTTGGCCAATAGCTTAGGCATATTTGTAGCTAACTCTTACATCTTAAGTTAACCCATAAGTCTTGTCTGTGTTAGCCACATGGCTTGCTACCTTTTGTCAGTGAGGTATTCTCATCTTACTTCCTCTGCATTTGCATTACAACTTTAGACTGAGCCATTCCTCTTTCCAGAATTCTTCTAGTCTGGTCATCACACCTATATATACTTCCTGCCTGGCTACTGGCCAATCAGTATTTTATTAAACCTATACAAGTCTTTACATGGAAAAAAAACAACAACAACAAAAAAAAAAAAAAACATTGTTCCACAGTACTTTCCCCAATTTTTTCTTTTCAAAACAAGAACTCTGATTCTAATCTACTTTGTTTAGCTTTTTTCCTGACCATTATCCATAACAGCTTGTAACCAACATTCCAAACAAAGACAAACATGCATAATCCATTTTTTGGGGGGGAATGTGGGCATAGTTTTCTAGGTTACTCTCTACTGATTAAGGGTGCAGAGAATCTTATGGGAACTAAAGAAAATTTAGGATTATGCTCTTGACTGGAATATTCTGTATAGCTTGATCATCTCAACCAGCAGGAAACTTCAACAAGTTCCTCTAAAATGTTTATCATCTGGACTATCCATTCCTGTCAGAGATTTTTCAGGGGGTTTTCCTTGATCAAACGTGATTTTTCTTAACCCAGAATGGATCTACAGCCTTTCATTTGTTGTGGAAAACAACAACAAAACCTCTTCTCCAAAGTAACAAATCTTTTGACTTAAATTTTGCAGTCATGGCATTTTCAAAATATATATGTTAGATTAATCCAGCAGCACTTATAATCAAATGTGTTTTAGCAGCTGTTGCTCCTTCCTCAGCCATCAAACAATTAAAAGACAACACAATTGCCTATAGTATACAGATTTTGTCTATTTTCCATCTTTACATGGCTTTATTTTAAATTCTATTTATTTTATTTTAATTTTTTTGAGAGAGGGTGCTTCTGTGTATCTTTGGTTGTCCTGGAACTCATTCTGTAGACCAGGCTGTCCTTGAACTCACAGAGAGCCACTTGTTACTGCCTGCCGAGTGTTGGGAATAAAGGTATGTGACACCATACCCACTACTCTCTTTATTCTTCCTTATTTTTCTTTTTTTCTCCCAAGCCTACATATATTTTTAATCACACTGTAAACTATTTAAGTATTTTCTCCATCTCAGTCTATCTTTATTGTATATCTCTTTTTTTCCTGACCATATGAGTCTTTAATTTGCTTAGTGATATGGCTATAATTAAAGCTGTGGCTTTGACGGCTGGATCAGCACAATTCCTTAGCTCTCTGAGAATCTAGCTTCATGGAAGAGGTATTGGCAGGAGCCACAACTCTATGGAGTTTCAAAGTCCCTGCCACCACGAAGAAGCTTGCTGTCAGCTATTTGTAAATGCCATTTAAGTGCTTGGTGGCAGAGCCTGAGCCAGGAAGCCTCTCTTAAATGAGACATGCTTGCCTCTTGCAAACAGAGCCTACCTGAGAAAATGTTCCTACCGAGAAGCCATGCTTAACTCTGTTCCTTCGTGTCTAGAATTACTTCCCAGCTTCTCTCAGTTTTTATGTGAATGTAGTTGCTCTATGTTGGGTGCCACTTGTAAGCAGAGACTGTTCATTTGTTTCCTGGCTGACCAGACCTGAATAATAACACAAAACTATATCAAATTACAACACTGTTCAGGCAATAGTTTAGGCATATTTGTGGCTGTTACATCTTAAATTAACCCATAATTCTTGTCTGTGTTAGCCACATGGCTTGGTACCTTTTATCAGTGAGGCATTCTCATCTTGCTTCCTCTGCATTTGCATGACAACTACAGACTGAACTGTTCCTCTTTCTAGAATTCTCCTAGTCTGATCACCCTACCTATACTACCTGCCTAACTACTGGCCAATCAGAGTTTTATTAAACCAATACAAGACAGATCTTTAGAGGATACAAGAACAATGTCCCACAGTAGGCACTGACAACTAACTTAAGAAATTCTATGTATTTGTTGACCCTGTTTTCTTATGAAAATGAAATTGAGCCCCATAAAGTATAAATATCCACTTAAACAGATTTTTTCCAGGTCAATTTTTACTCAAATTTCATATGACTTGAATAAGAGGAGTATTTATATTTTTGAAGTCTCTTCTTACATGTGCAATGAGATATAACAAATATTGTGATACTTTTGACTCTATAACATAAAAGTAGTGGATTAAACAATAAAATGTAGATGTACTTGTGAATTTGACTGATTATACAAACTTCTGTGGTTTTGGTTTTGGAGAACTGACTTAGATTTCTTCTCACACATGATTACATTTGATTTGGGGTGATTTGCATTGTATTCTAGTTTAACACTGCCTACATAGTAAAAGTAATTCACCCTAGCTATGAAACCTATGTACTCCTGAATCATACTGAGTGTAAATTTCAATAACAGTGCTAGATAAATGTAAAATATAATTTACCATATAATAATTCTAGATATGCAGTAACACAGAGATGAATGATATACCTTATTGAATGTCAATTTATTCACAAAAGAGAAATTGATGTATTATTTTCATAATTTAATTCAATTAATTGCTCTGCAATTTTCAGATCACCCCTATTAAATAGATTTTCAAGTAAATTATCTACTATAAAAATTCATATTTTCATTAAAATAGAATTTAAAAACTGTGTTGTCTTGTGTTTAAACAAGTCTTTTTATGGACAGTTTTAATATTGATTTAGTTTACAATTTATCTCACTTATGTTTTTATTTGTGTGTATCTATGTGAGTATATGCCAAGTGTTCCAGAAGGTATTTAGGCCAGAAGATGGCCTCTGATACTTATTGTATTCGTGTGCTGTCTAATGTGGGTGCTGAGAAAGTTCCTCAGTATTCTCGAAAATTAGGAAGTGCTTTTAAAGGCTGATTGCTTTAAAAACTATAATTTTATCATGTTGTTTATTATATTATAGGATTTTCTTTAATATTCATTTTACTACTTATTTGTGTGTGTGTGTGTGTGTGTGTGTGTGTGTGTGTGTGTGTGTGTATGCATGCATACACTAAGGATTGTGAATGGAGGTCAGAGGAAAACTTTATCAGATCTCTCCTTCTATGATATGAATACCCCAAGGATAGAACTCAGATCATCTGACTTAGCAGCAAGCACCTTTATCTACTAATGCGTTTCACCACTTCTGTGACTTATCTTCAGAATCATGCATTTCCTTGCACTGACATCCTTCATTATTTCTCCTGGTCTATTTTTAATTTAATTTTTTTGGTTTTAATTTCTTTAAACTTCTAATAATTATTTTATTATATTATGTACATAATATGTACTATAGTAATAAACACTGTTATTTTCACTATGTGTATGTGTGCATGTATCTGTGAAATGTGTGGGCTTACTCATGTTATGGCATATATATGGAGGTCAGAGGATAGTTTGGTAAAGTCCATTCTCTCATCAAACTTCATATTGGACATGAGAGTGAACACAGGGCATCCAAATGGGACAGCAATCACTTTTCACTGCTGACCCTACTTGCCAGGATAATACTTAACCATTTAATTCATAGACTTTTGTAAAATGCACATTTGATCCTAGAAATATCCACAGAATGACTTTCTCTCTTTTTTTTCATATTCTTTTATTTTTCCCATTCAAAAAAAATTTACATTTCCTCCCCTTCTCCCAGTCCCCTCCTGCTACACCCCACCCCTCCTCCCTCCCCCTGCTTCCTTAAAAGAGGGCATGGTGCCCTGCCCTGGGAAATCCAAGGCCCTCCCCACTCCATCCTGGCCTAGGAAGGTGTGCATCCAAATAGACTAGGTTCCCAAAAAGATAATACATGCAGAAGAGATAGGTCCTAGTGTCATTGTTGATGGCTTCTCAGTCTGCCCCCATTGGCAGCCACATTCAGAGAGTCCGGTTTGATCATATGCTCATTCAGTCCTGGTCCAGCTGGATTTGGTGAGCTCCCATTAGATCAGGCACACTGTCTCAGTGGGTGGTTCAGCCCCTCAAGGTCCTAACTTCCTTGCTCATCTTCTCCCACCTTCTGCTCTCTGACTGGACCTTGGGAGCTCAGTCTGTTGCTCTGATGTGAATGTGGGTCTCTGTCTCTATCTCCATTCATCGGACAAATTTCTATGGTGGTGATCAAGATATTCATCAGTGTGAAAATGGGACAATGTTAGTTCAGGCACCCTCTCCTCTGCTGCCCAAGGACCTAGCTGGGGACATGCCTGTGGACACCTGGGAACCCCTCTATAGAGCCAAGTATCTTACCAGTCCTAAAATGACTCCCTTAATGTAGATATCTTATTCCATGCTCCAATATCCACCTTTCCTCCATCTCCACCCTCCCACTCCCACAAGCTCTCCCCAGTCTTTCCTTTCTCCCTTCTCCTTCCCCCTCTCTCCTACCCCCACCTCTATCCCCGCCCCTGTGTTCCCAACTTTTGCCTGGCAATCTTGTTTGCTTCCAATTTCCAGGAGGATCTATATATGTTTTTCTTTGGGTTTACCTTGCTATTTGACTTCTCTGTGCTTGTGAGCTATAAGCTTACTGTCCTTTGTTTTATGGCTAGGGTCCACTAATGAGTGAGTACATACCATAATCGTCTTTTCGGGTTTGGGATATCTCACTCAGGATAGCGTTTTCTATTTCCATCCATTTGCATGCAAAATTCAAGATGTCATTGGCTTTTACTGCTGAGTAGTACTCTAATGTGTACATATTCCACACTTTCTTGATCCATTCTTCCATTGAGGGGCACCTAGGTTGTTTCCAGGTTCTGGCTATTACAAATAATGCTGCTATGAACATAGTTGCACAAATGCTTTTGCAGTATGATTGGGCATCTCTTGGGTATATTCGCAAGAGTGGTATTGCTGGATCCTGAGGTATGTTGATTCCCCATTTCCTGAGAAACTGCCACACTGATTTCCAAAGTGGTTGCACAAGTTTGCATTCCCACCAGCAATGGGTGAGTGTTCCCCTTTGTATATTTTGGAGATCAGACCTTTGTCCGATGTGGGGCTAGTGAAGATCTTCTCCCATTCAGTAGGATGCCTTTTTGTCTTAATGACAGTGTCCTTTGCTTTCCAGAAGCTTCTCAGTTTCAAGAGGTCCCATTTATTTATTGTTGTTCTTATTGTCTGTGCCACTGGGGTTTTACATAGGAAGTGGTCTCCTGTGCCCATGTATTGCAGGCTACCTCCCACTTTCTCTTCTATCAGGTTAAGTGTGGTCGGATTAATATTGAGGTCTTTAATCCATTTGGATTTGCATTTTGTGCATGGAGATAGATAAGGATCTATTTTCATTCTCCCACAGGTTGACATCCAGTTATGCCAGCACCGTTTGTTAAAGATGCTTTCCTTCTTCCATTGTATAATTTTAGCCCCTTTGTCAAATATGAGGTGGTCATAGGTTTGTGGATTAATATCCGGGTCTTCAATTCGATTCCATTGGTCAACATCTCTGTTTTTATGCCAGTATCAAGCTGTTTTCATTACTGCAGCTCTGTAATAGAGTTTGAAGTCAGGGATGGTAATGCCTCCTGAAGTTCCTTTGTTGTATAGGATTGTTTTGGCTATCCTGGATTTTTTGTTTTTCCATATAAAGTTAGTGATTATTCTCTCAAGGACTGTGAAGAATTTTGTCGGGATTTTGATGGGAATTGCATTGAATCTATAGATTGCCTTTGGTAGAATTGCCATTTTTACTATATTGATCCTACCAATCCAGGAGCATGGGAGATCCTTCCATTTTCTGGTGTCCTCCTCGATGTCTTTCTTCAAGGTCTTAAAGTTCCTGTCAAATAGATCTTTCACTTCCTTGGTTAGTGTTACCCCAAGACACTTTATTCTATTTGTGGCTATCATGAAAGGTGATGTTTCTCTGATTTCCCTCTCTGTTTCTTTTTTCCTTTGTGCATAGGAGGGCTACTGATTTTTTTTTGTATCCTGCAACTTCACTGAAGGTATTTATCAGTTGTAGAAATTCTTTGATGGAGTTTTTGCCATCACTTATATATACTATCATATCATCTGCAAATAATGAAAGTTTGACTTCTCCCTTTCCAATTTGAATGCCATGATCTCCTTATTTTGTCTTATACCTATTGCTAGAACTTCAAGCACTATATTAAAGCAATATGGAGAGAGTGGACAGCCCTTTCATGTTCCTGATTATAGTGGAATCACTTTGAGTTTCTCTCCATTTAATTTGATGTTAGCTGTCGGCTTGCTGCATATTGCTTTTATTATATTTAGATATGATCCTTGTATCCCTAATCTCTCCAAGACCTTTATCATAAAGGGGTGTTGAATTTTGTCAAATGCTTTTTCAGCATCTAATGAAATGATCATATTTTTTTTTCTTTCAGTTTATTCATGTGATGGATTGCATTGATAGATTTCCGTATGTTGAACCAGCCCTGCAACACTGGGATGAAGCCTACTTGATCATATGGATGAATTTTTGATGTGTTCTTGGATTCAGTTTGCCAGTATTTTATTGAGAATTTTTGCATCAATGTTCATGAGTGAGATTGGTCTGTGATTCTTTCTTGGTTGCGTCTTTATGTGGTTTTGGTATCAGGGTAACTGTAGATTCATAAAAAGAGTTTGGCAATGACCCTTCTGTTTTCATTATGCAAAACACCTTAAGGGGTATAGGTTTTAGCTCTTCTTGGAAGTTCTGGTAGAATTCTGCATTAAAACCATCTGGTCCTGGGCTTTTTTAGGTTGGTAGGTTTTTGATGAGAGCTTCTATTTCCTCGCTACTTATAGGTCTATTTAAATTGTTCACCTGGTCTTGATTTAATTTCAGTATATGGTATTTATCTAAAAAAACTGTCCATTTCTTGTACATTTTCCAATTTTGTGGCATACACGCTTTTGTAGTAAGACCTAATGATTCTATGAATTTCCTCAGTGTCTGTTGTTATGTCCCCATTTTCATTCCTGATCTTGTTAATATGAGTGTTCTCTCTCTGCCTTTTCATTAGTTTGGATAGGGGTTTGTCGATCTGGTTGATTTTCTCAAGGAACCAGATCTTTGTTTCATTGATTCTTTGTATTGTTTTCTGTGTCTCTATTTTGTTGATTTCAGCCCTCAGTTTGATTATTTCCAGTCTTCTACTCCTCCTGGGTGAGTCTGCTTCTTTTTGTTTTCTAGAGCTTTCAGGTGTGCTGTTAAGTCACTAATGTGTGCTTTCTCTGTTTTCTTTATGTGGGCACTCAGTGTTATGAACTTTCCTCTTAGCACTGCTTTCATAGTGTCCCATAGGTTAGTGTATGTTGTTTCTTTATTTTCATTGAATTCAAGGAAGACTTTAATTTCTTTCTTTATTTCTTCCTTGACCCAGGAGTGGTTCAGTAGTTGACTGTTCAGTTTCCATGAATTTGTAGGCTTTTTGGGGATGGAATTGTTGTTACATTCTAACTTTACTCCATGGTGATCCAATAAGACACAGGTGGTTACTTCAACTTTTTTGTAGCTGTGGATGTTTGTTTTGTTACCGAGTACGTGATCGATTTTCGAGAAGGTTCCATGAGATGCTGAGAAGAAGGTATATTCTTTCCTGTTTTGTGTGGAGTGTTCTATAGATGTCTATTAAGTCCATTTGATTCATTACATCTGTTAGTTCTCGTATTTCTTTTTTATGTTTCTGTCTGGTTGACCTATCCATTTGTGAGAGAGGATTGTTAAAATCTCCTACTACTAGTTTATTTTCTCTATCATATCTTCAGTGTCTGAGATTCTTTCTTCTATCTCTTGCATTCTGTTGGTTATTCTTGTCTGTGTAGTTCCTGCTCATTTACCGAGATTTTCCATCTCCAGCCTTCCTTCGATTTGTGTTTCCTTCATTGCCTCCATTTCAGATTTCAAGTCTTGAACTGTTTCCATTACCTGTTTGATTGCTTTTTCTTGGTTTTCTAGGCTATCTTTGAGGGATTTATTCATTTCTCCTAACTTTTTTGGTAATCTTCTCCATTTCTTTAAAGGAGTTTTTCACATCCTCTCTAATGGTCTCTATCACTTTTATTATGTTAAGTTTAAAGTCAATTTCTTCTACTTCTTCTGGATTAGGTTGTTCAGGTCTTCCTGTAGCATATTCGCTGGATCCTGGTGTTTTCATGTCGCTATTTAGGTTGTTGGAGGAGTTCTTACTTTGGCAACTGCCCATCTCTTCCTTTGATTGCAGTCAGCGAATTCTGGGCAGCTGGGGTCCTTCCAGCTAGGTGTGCACACACTCACCCTCTGGATTGCTGATCTCAGAGCTGGAAGAGGGAGTCCCTTCTTAATTGCTGATCTTAGCACAGGAAGAAGGAGTCCTGATGGCCCAAGGACCCCTGCAGAGGAAAGAGCAAACTTGCAGGGAGGTGGGCAATGTCTTGTGCTACAAAGAGGCCCCCTGCAGCAGGAGCTGGTGGTGCCTGCACTCTCTT
This sequence comes from Ondatra zibethicus, assembly GCA_004026605.1. Taxonomy (NCBI): domain Eukaryota; kingdom Metazoa; phylum Chordata; class Mammalia; order Rodentia; family Cricetidae; genus Ondatra; species Ondatra zibethicus. The sequence continues at coordinate 26,406 of PVIU01013582.1, read as the reverse complement.
CTGGGGACCTTCCCGCCAGTCGTGCACCCACTCACCCCTCTGGATCGCAGATCTCCATGAGTTTCTTTTCATGTAGTTATTTCGCTTTACTTTTCCTCTATTGTTACTTAGTAAAAAAAAAAAATACATGCTGATTTAAACCTAATGTGTTTAGTAAGTTAGAATCCATGAGATAAATAGTTTTACATTTACAGGCGAGTAATCAATAATGGAAGCAGTTCTCATACAGTGCCTGTCTGGTTCTCTCCCTATTAACATCTCACATGGTAATGGAGCATTTGTAGCAACTAAAGTACTGTGACTGGAGATTTGTGAAGTAAAGAAGTTCATGAATGGAGCTTTGCTGAGTAAAGTTCATGTATGGAGCTTTGCTGAGTAAAGTTCATGAATGGAGTTTTGCTGAGCAAAGTTCATGAATGGAGCTTTGCTGAGTAAAGTTTGTACTTGTAACCATATGTTTAGTTTTGTACAGAATTCCATCTAGTATGCTAATTGATGTGCAGTCATCTTGTCTCCTTAGATTCTTTTTATCTGAAACAATTTGCTACACTTCCTTTGCTTTGGATGACCTTGGTAGCTTTGAGTTACTCTGCTCAGGAGTGCTTGTAGCAGGGCCCTCTCTGAGAAAAGCTGTGATTTGTTTCACAGAATTCAAGTGGTGTTATAGGATCAGGAGGAATATCAGAGTAGTAAAGTGCCATTTTCAGAGTACTCCATCAGAGGAACATACTAGCAACTTGAATCACAACCACGACTTTGTCCTTGGATGCCTGGCTGAGGCAGTGCTTGCTGGCCCTTTGAACCACACTTCTTTCACTTAAATTTCTAGAAGCAACTTTTTGGAAGGAAGTGACTATGGAAATTCACTACTTAAGGGAATTTCTATAAATAATATTATTTATTTGCAATTAAGAATAAAAATCAGCAGTAATTGTTTTGTACTATTTTTGTGTGTTGGTGAATGTGTGCATGCATAAGCATGCTTGTGTGTATATAAGTACTCATGAGGGTACAGGGACTTATGTGGATGCACATGCAGGGGAGAACCAGAGGTCAACCTTGACTTCTCTCCCTGGTCTGGGATTTGTCAAATTGCTGGGCTAATTAGACAGTAAGTTCCTGGGTCCTCCTATCTCCACCTTCTCACTGCTGGAATCTAAGTTGGTGCTACCACCATGCCAATCTTTTTCAATCTGTCCTGGGAATCAAATTCTGGTCCTCATAAATGTAAGGGAAGTGTTTCACTGACTGAGTCATCTCCAGCTCCACTTGTTCAATTTATTGTTCATTTTCACAGCGCAAAAAACAAATGTATATTTACTTACCTCAATTTCTTGGAATTCTAGACCTGTTCTTATCACACACAGTATAGAATAATTAGGAGAAATGTTTGGTTCAATCTTTAAGTTATATGTATTTTCTAATATGAGGTCATAAAGTCTCACATGGACATGGGACAGATGTTGTCACTGTAGGATAAAAGGGCCCACTGAAGCAGGAGCCATCAACCAACCCTGAACAGGAAACCAACCAGTCCCTGACCACCCTGACTCTGAACCCGGAGTCACTGAAGGAAACATGCCCTGGATCTGAGACTTCATCCAGAGAAAGAAACACCCTTAGCCCTGAATCCAAGAACCAAAGAAACATTCTTTGACTCTGAAATCAGAACCAAAGAAATATACTTTGTCCCATAATCAGAGCCAGTGAAAGAAGTACGCTTTGACTCTCTAAGATTAGAGTCAAAAGACAAATAATAGGGGAAGTGGACACAAAGAAATTGAGAAGTCTGTACTCCTTTCACTAAACCTAAATCTATTCTAAATTTATGGTTAGGGGACAGCAGATAATTCACCAAGTGAGGGCACTTTACACAAAAACTGATAATGTGTGATCAATCCCAGGAGCTCACACTGGGGAAGCGGAGAACCAGCTCTTTCTTGGACGCTGTCCTCTGACTTGCTCAAAAGAGTGATTGCATGCATATGCATGCTCACAATAACAAACAAACTAACAAATAAATAATGTAAAATTTTAAATTATGATCTTTTTAGAGATTTTCTTATTTTCTTGTTTATTTATATTTGAAGATCTGTTTTTGGGTATCTGGTCATTCTGAGAATGGAAAGCATTTGCATTTTTAAGGCAATTTAAAAATTCTATGAGGTATTATATACTTTTGAGCTAATGTTCAAGACACCAATTCTAAGGTTTGCTAAATCTCCAGGATAGGGCTTTGACAGACTTGTGAAACTGCTTAATTTAGGACTGGCTGACGCTTGGAAAAAACAAATCATATTATCATTAGATTTGTTAGTTTTAGACTTTCTTTTGAAATAAAATTGAACACTCATACATTCAGTTATCTAGTAATTATTTTGGAGTGTGTTAGTAAGTGATGTTTTTAATATTGTTGTGTAAACACCTGACACTGGGGGGTACTTAAAATTTGGGGGGTTGTCTTTCTGCCCAACAGTGCACAGTATATGAAGCTGATCATGTCAGGTAAGAGTAGATAGAGAGGATCAACCATGCATTGGTGACTCATGCCTTTAATCCAGGAATTCAGGAGACAGGGTCAAGCGAATCTCTGTGAGTTCAAGGCCAGCCTGGTCTACAGTGCTAGTTCTAGGACAGGTTCCAAACCTACAGAAATACCCTGTCTCAAAAAACCAAACCAACCAACCAAGTAAACATACAAATAAATGACAAATAAATAAAAAGAGTAGACAGGATCATATTCAAAGGAACATGTGTTGTGGATGCCATCTGGCCTCCTGAATTCTTCTCTTCCACTTAGTGGTTTGTGTCTATGGATAAAGGGATAAAGTGACCAATCTCATTAAATATCACTGTTCTCTTTGTCAAATAAGGACGCTTAACTTTAATTTTGTAAAATACAAGGTATGAGATAATACCCTTAAAACCATTATCATTACCAGGAAAAATGATAACTTTCAATGAAATGATGACCTCACTTACATTTTATTGTAAATAATTTAACAAAGTTTCACCGCCTTAATCAGGATTCAGTAGCATCTCAAATCTGTGACCAAAGCGTAAGGGATATGCCATCTTCTTCTTCTAAATACTGATAATTTAAGATAATATTCTATATATTTTTTGCAAGAAACATCTTCCCTATTTATAAATTACAATTTGTCTGTCTATAAATATGACTTATTGCTGGTGGTTGTAGCATATACCTTTAATCCCAGCATTTGGGAGGCAATGTTAGGTAGATATCTTTGAGTTCAAGGCCAGCCTGGTCTATAAGAGTTAGTTCCAGGACAACTAGGGCTACACAAAGAAACCCTGTCTTGAAAAAACAAAAAGAAATACGACTTATTGTTTCATATTTGTATAGTCTTTACAAGGTTCCTGAAAATACTATAAATTAAAACCTTCTCTATTTGGCTAGGAGACAACTCGGTCAGCAAAGCCCTTACATAGCTAGTGCTAAGTCCTTGCGTGTGAAACCCCTGAACCCTCAAAGCAGGGGATGGGCATATGTGTGAAGGCCAGAAGACAACCTAGGCTGTCTACTTTGCATTTTTTGAGTCAGGATATCATTGTTTTGGAATCAACTAGGCTAAACTGTCTGGCCAGTTTATCCCAGGGGTCCTACAGGCTCTGTCTTTCTAGTGCTGTGTTTTAAGCATAATCTACAATTCCTTGCTTTTTTGTATATGGGTTCTAGGAATCTAATTCAGGTCCTTATCTTGTTAAGATGAGAACTTTACCAACATAGCTTTATCCCCAGCTATCAATATTATTGGGCCTTTGGGATACTGAGAACCTGGGCTTTAGAAGAGCTTGTTATCTCAGTAAGTTCTATGGGTAGTAATTGGCTCATATGAAACTAGAACAAAACATCAATGCTGCAGTCAAGTTTCTCATTTTCCCTCTGTTACCTTAAATGTAGTAATAACAAGAAATGTAAGAAAAAAAAGCTAAGCTATGAATTGAGAAATTATGGGTTTTTGTTGTTTTTATTGAGCTATATATTTTATATATTTCTACACACCCGTTCCTTTTCCTCTCCTCCCATTCTACCCTCTCCCCTCCCATTCTATCCTCTCCCATGGTCCTTATGCTCTCAATTTACTCAGGAGATCTTGTCTTTTTCTACTTCCCATGTAGATTAGATCACTGTATGTCTCTCTTAGGGAATTCATTGTTGTCTAGGTTCTCTGGGATTGTGAATCGTAGGCTGGTTTTCTTTGCTTTATGTTTAAAAGCCACTTATGAGTAAGTACGTATGATATTAGTCTTTCTGAGTCTGGGTTACCTCACTCATTATGATGTTTTCTAGATGCATCCATTTTCCTGCAAATATCAAGATGTCATTATTTATTTACTTATCTATTTATTTATTGTTGTGTAAGACTCCATTGTGTAAACATACCACATTTTCCTTATCCATTCTTTGGTTGAGGGGCATTTAGGTTGTTTCCAGGTTCTGGCTATGACAATATGACAAACAATGCTGCTATTAACATAGTTTTGCAAATGTCCTTTGGCACAATTGAGCATCCTTTGGATATATACCCAAAAGTGGTATTACTAGATCTTGAGGTAGGTTGTTTCCAAATTTTCTGAGAAATTGTCATATTGAAATCCAAAGGTGCTGTACCAGTTTGCACTCCCACCAGCAATGGAGGAGTGTTTCCTTTACCCCACATTCTCTTCAGTATAAGTTGTCACCAGTGTTTTTGATCTTGTTCATTCTTACAAGTGTAAGATTTCCATCTCAGAGTTGTTTAGATTTGAAGAGAAATTATATTTCTTTAACTGACAGCAACTTCTATTTGAGTAACCTGACAAATATCTATTCAATTTGACATAGATTATTATTATTCTCAATTTTTTATGAAATCCCTAGATGAAGCAGATATTTATGGTCTCTATATAAGGTGTTAGTACCTGATCCAAGGTTATTAAGTCAATAAGTCACAGTGCAGGTTCAGATACGGGTGCCTCATGTTAGGATCTTCACTGAACTAAGATCCTTTCATTTTTGTTCAGATGTCCATGTGTACATGTATGTATGTGCATGTTGATGTCAGAGGACAACTTTGCTTGTCATTCCTTCTGTATATTCTAGCTTGTTTTCATGATCCAGGGTCTCTCACTAGACTAGAACTTGCTAAGTAGTTGGGGTTCTTTGTCCAGTCAGTCCCAAGGAAATTGCTTATCTCCACGTATCCAACACTGGAATAACAAATATGTGCTATCATATCTAGCTTTTTAGGGTGCAGATTGGGGTCTCCAACTCAGGTCCTCCTGCTTGCCATGCAAGCCCTTTACAAACTGAGTCATCATCCTTTCTGGCATATCACTAAGCAATAGTATGACCATCTTAATTATTTGAATCATCAGGGCAAAATGTGGCTTTTATTATTTGTCTATTCTTTCTGTCTTTTACATTAAATTAAATGCTTAGTCTTGCTTGTTTTAATCTTTTCATACAATTAGTACAGACTGAATGCACTTCTATCCAGTTTTATGGTCACTGCTGCTAAGCCAGAACTTTCACTCTCCCCTCTAGAAAAACAATGTAGGGAGTCTTTCCCTTTCCTACCAGCCAGTTCCCAAATCATAATACAAGATTTATGATTAGTTATAAAAGCTTGGCCAAAAGCCTAGGTTTCATTTAGCTAGCTCTTATAACTTAAATTAACCCATTTCTATTAATCTTTGTGCTACCCTGAGGCTCATTTACCTCATCTACTTACTGCTTAACTTGCTTTCTTCTTCCTCCATGTCTACTTGATGATTCCTCCCTTCTTCTTGGCAATCCACTGTGCCTGAAAATACTGCCTAGCTATTGGACACTCACTCAGTTTCCTATTGAACCAATCCAAATGATGCATCTTCACAGAATGCAAAAAGGTTATTCCACAACAACAGTAGGAGTCCAACTGGATAGAATTTTGAAAATTATAAAAAAAAACGTCACTTGGATTTTCCATTCAAATTCTTTTATTTAATTTCAACCATTCTGAAGACTATGGTTTGCAGATACAACACGGTCATTTTTTATGTATGTGTTAATTTGTATATACTTCTTCATGTGTGGGTGTATGTGTGTGCAATTGTGTGCTCAGCATCAAGTGTTTTGAATTCATAGGACAATGTAGGGAGTCCTTTACCTTTCACCTGGTTGGAGACATGCTCTCTTGCTGTGTACCTCTGTGTACAGGAGCAATTTGGCCTGAGAGCTTCCAAAGACCCTTCTGACTCAGCCTGTCATACATTTCATAGAGCATCTGGCTTTATGTACATTTTGGGGATCTGAATCTGAACCATCACAGAAACATCTCAGAAACTGCTCTATCTACTGAGTGATCAAATATTCACTACAATCTATCTACTATGATTATTGCACATTTCCCATGTTCCCCGGCATCTCACCAAAGCTACCGTAAGTTCCTATCAGCTATCCTGAAAGTTCTATGAAGCAACCCTCTACAGATTGATGCTACACTTCATTGTCCTGATCTTACCCCTTCATCATAGTTCAAGTGCTTTTCATACAGGATTAAATTTTATCTGCAGGATCTCTACTTCTGTCCCCCACTAGATGGCATTTTTTTTCTGCCTATGATGCCCAGTCTCTTTGGACACACTCGTTACTAATCTGAGGGCAAAGAATGCCATAGGATCTTTCTGAATAATAACTTAAGGAATTTTTTTTCAAAATAGGTTTTACGCAGAACAGAGGTATTACAGAAGCAAATCAAGCAAATCCTGCTTTGGGAGAAAAGAAGTCTTAAAGAGAATAAAAGATCTGGCAAAATCTTGTTTCTCAGACGTCCTCCTTGGTCCTTGGGCTCTTAAATAGGCTCTGTCTTCCTTGCTGTACTCATCAGTAGCAAGACAGATATGCCACAGAGTTTGACAGCGTCAACCTTTCATTCCTCCGGGAAATGTTAAAGGGACACAATGAAAGTCATCTGTCCTCTCCTGGCTGTTGAGCCCATCTCCTAGCTACCTCTGGCTGACCGGACCTGCACTCTGGAGAGTCACCTTTGAATGTCAGAAAGTGACAGATGCAAAGGACTGAAATATAAGGCAGCTCTTTAAATATTTGTTTCCTTTGTATGACAAGAACATGCTTGGAAAAAAATCTCCCTGGAAACTTTTTTTTTCAAACTTTGTGCCTGTATTCCTAAAGTTTCTGAAAAATAGTCAGAGATATTCTGCCCTGAGGTATAGACTCACATACAACCATCTGATAGAAACTCAAGTTTCTATCAAAACAGCCACAGTATCTAAACACACTTTATCATTGGGCTCATAGCTCAGCCGGTAGAGTGTCTGTTGCATGCACAAAGTTATGGGTTCCATTCCTAGTACTGCAAAATTGAGCATGGCAGTGCATACCTGTAATTTCAGCCCTCAGTACATAAAGGAAGGGGGTTCTGAAATTCAGGATTATCTTCTGCTACATGGGAAGTTTGAGGCCAGCTGTACTACAGACGGTCTCAAATAAATAAGTAAAAGATAGACATTAACTTTTACTTTTTAATTGAAGAATATTCTTCAAGAACAAGTGAAAAATAACATTATAATTAAAATAAACTCTAATACTAAAATATAAAATGAACCCATTCACTAAGTATAGAACATGAGCTCTTTTTAGATATAAAATGCAAAAGTCCTAATATTTTAAATTTTTAAGTCATAAAACACAGACTCCAAGATGTCTAAGTGCATAAACCATGCTGAGATCAGTGTTTAAGTTTGCTTAGTTAGTGTCCTCTAAAACAGCATCAATTTTAGTCAGACACACCCACTTAAGTCTTTATATACACTGTAATGTCATAATACTTTACATATATTATACCCTAAACACCCAGGCATATAATCGCTCCACAAAAACAAGACATTTACTGTTATTTTACCCTATGTGCATGCTGGGCACCCAAAGTTCAAACAGCCTACACAATGACTTATGGCTCCTGATAGTTCAAAAAAGATTTAATTCCAAACTGTCCAACTGCAAAATTAGCACACTTGAAATCATGCAAAATTGCCTCTAACTCTGAGGACTTTAAGGATCGCATCTTCTCTGTTGTATGTTCAATGAACCTTCCCAAAATAGATGGGATCTTGACATAATGCTGACCCGGACTGATGTGCAGTACAGCAGAGGCCCATAACTCAGCATGGGTCTCATTTTTCCTGTTTTTCCTCAGATATGAGAAGCCCAATCAAGTCAGTTTGGAAGTTCACATCTTCTACATGGAGATGTACCATTGACTTTGCTCTCTGGCCACAGAAAATTCTTCCACATTATTTCAGTTTCCTGTAAATCTACTGACAGTAATAAATTGAAGCTTGGTTTTATGTTCATTTCAGGCTTAAGTAAGTCTTTTATATATGAAATATTAAACATTTCTAGAAAGTTAATGGAGGAATATTGTCTTTCAACAAGGTCTTTTGCAATTGGAAACTCAGACACTTTGAACCATTTCTGAGTTCTGGATTTAGAGAATTGTATTGCTCTTTTTCTATTCTCCAATTTTCTCCTATTTATCACATTTTTATTTTAATTGAAAGATTGTTAATAGCATGCTATATATAGCCACAGCCACTTACATATAAAATTCAATATATACATTTACTGGATCTGGTATATATATTTCTACTTTATATGGAGTGTTGTGTGTATTGTGTACTTATAAACAGATACAAAGGGAAGGAGGACAGAGGGAGGGAGAGACACAGAGAGAGGTTTTCTGCACAAGTAGTTTTATTTTATCATTCTTTCCTAGAATAAATAGGAACTTTTATATCCTCTGCCCACCTGTGTACATGTGTTTGGCATGCTATGTGTGTGGAGGTCAGATGAACTCCTAGTGTATCTATCCTCTGCTTCTGTCTTTTTTGAGAGAGGGTCTTTTGTTCTCTTTTGCACAGATCAGGTTTGCCGATCCAAGAGCACTCTGGGATTCTTTTGTCTCTTTTATCTTACAATGGATTCACTGGGGTCTAGGTCCACACTGCCATGTTTAACCTTACGCATGTGGCCAGTTCCCCAACACTGAATGTATGCATGTAAAATCTGCTCATGTGTACATTGGCTTGATGGTCTTTTCCCCCGTCATACTGTCCTGTAGTTAGAAGAATGTGTTATGGATCACCTGGTAAGTTCTGTTCTGTCTGTCTGCAGTCTTTATAGTAACCACCAACAAATGTACATATGAGAACAAGTTACATATGGAGATAATGTATGGGTTTTGAGAAAAAAACAAGTATCGAGGTTTCTTGTCTATAAATCTTTAAGAAAATTATAGCTAACGTGTTGGAGGGATGTCTTGGTTAAAAGTGCCAGATGATCAATCTTGAAGACTGAAGTTCTGATCCTTGCATCAGTATGACAAGCCATGCATTCTGCAAATACCTGTCTCCTGAGCTCCAAAGGATCTGGAATGCTCTCCTAGCCCCTGAAGGTACAGTGTACAGTCCATATAAATATGTACATGTGTAGCATGCTGGGGCCAGACTTGTTGGGGTTTCTGTCCTGCCCAGGTCCCACAGCTGTTTAGCCCAAAAGAAAATCACACAGAGGACTACATAAGATTATAAACTGATTGGTCCATTAGCTCAGGCTTTTTATTAGCTCTTGTAGCTCATATTAACCCATTATTCTTATCTATGTTAGCCACATGGCTCAGTACCTTTTTCAGCAGGGCAGGTCACATCCTGCTTCTTCAGTGGTCTGGGCAGGAGTCTGGAGGAAAGAGCTTCCTTCTTCCCAGAATACTCCTGTTCTCATTGCCCCACCTCTACTTCCTGTCTGGTTGTCCCACTTATACTTCCTGCCTGGCCAATCAGCGTTTATTTCAAACATGATTGACAGAATACAGACAATTCTTCTGCACCATACATGCATTCATGTGGACATACAGCACATATATGTAAACAAACAACCACATAAATAGTTTTAAAAGAAATTTACATGTGCCATAAAGTATACAAAACTCAATAATATGTGTCTTTTAAGAAAAATGCCATTTTTAGGGACTCCGGAGAAATTTCCATTTGTAGATTTCAATTAAAAATGTTATTCATTGATTCGCAAAATATTTTTTAATGATTTTTATTGAGCTCTACATTATTTTCTGCTCCCTCCTAACCTTGCCCCTCCCCCTTAAATCCTCTCCTAAGGTCCCATTTCTCCCAATTTACTCAGGAGATCTTGTCTTTTTCTACTTCCCATGTAGATTAGATCTATGTAAGTCTCTCTTAGTGTCCTTATTGTGGTGTAAGTTCTCTGTGATTGTGGTTTGTAGGCTGGTTTTCTTCGTTTTATGTTTAAAAACCATATATAAGTGAGTACATGTGATAATCTTCCCGTGTCTGGGTTACCTCACTCAAAATAATGTTACCTAGCTCTATCCATTTTCCTGCAAAATTCAAGATGTCATTATGCTTCTGCATTGCTGGTGGGAATGCAAGCTGGAACAGTCCCTTTGGATGTCAGTGTGGTGATATCACAGCAAATTAGGAAACAACCTTCCTCAAGACCCAGTAATACCACTTTTGGGTATGTATCCAAAGGATGCTCAATTGTGCCACAAGGACATGTGTTCAACTATGTTCATAGCAGCATTATTTGTCGTAGCCAGAACCTGGAAACAACCTAAATGCCCGTGACCAAAGAATGGATTAAAAAAAATGTGGTACATTTATACAATGGAGTACTACATAGCAGAAAAAAATCAAAATATTTTTAAATTTCTACTAAGGATTTATTCTGGCCTCCACTCTTTGGCAGCATCTTTCCAAGGTATTAAGGAAATGTGCCAACAAAAAAGCCTGTTGCATGACTCCATCTTTTCTTGTTCCAGGCAATCTTACAAAGTCATCAGTGTCTAAGACCTCAGTCCACTCAGGAAATTTTAATATAGATTCTAGTAATCTTTTTGTTTTGATTTTTCAAGACAGGGTTTCCTTGTAGCTTTGGAGCCTCTCCTGGAACTATCTCTTGTAGACCAGGCTGTCCTTGAACTCGCAGAGTTCCACCTGCCTCTCCCTCCAAGTGCTGGGATTAGAGGCATGAGCTACCACCATCCGGCTACACTTTATCTTTGGAGTCTTTGAGAAATCACCTTGTGTGATTCCAACTAATCACTTTTTCCCATACTCAAATCACTATATTGAGCTTGAGGTGTGTGCAGACATGATTTCATGAGAAACTTAATCATCCTCTTTGTGGTTAAGTGTAGTAGAGAAAACTACTTTGTTTCCAGGAATCAAAATATGACAAGATCCCACTTCCATTGATGTTCCTCCTCCAGCAAAGACTCTCTTCACAAAGTTCCCATAGTGTCCCAAATTAGCACAGCCCAAATGCTGGCCAAGAGTACAGTTTATTTCTCATTCAAACCACCACATTTCTATATTCACAGGGTCAAGAATTGTTGGAAAGTTTACTAGTCACATATGAAAAGCAGCCTCTATGAGAAAAGCTTCTCACATTTCCAGCCCCATATTGCACCCAAAGGCACATTTACAGCATGAGTGAGGAATCTTAACAAATTGTCAAATTTTCAGGAAAACATAGGGAAGGCATAGTTAGGAGAAACAATAGGAAAAAAGAGATAGGAAAGCAATACTGCTAGTGGGGGATACCTCCAGCCTCTGTCTTAATTCTTATTTTAGAAAGAAAGAGAAAAGTCAATTAGAGGGAATTAGTGGTAGTGGGGCAATGGGAAACATCTTAAGGTTTCTCCTACAAAACATATAGTAAAAAAGTGACTTAGCCTGTCATAGGCAGATTTCCATCAGGCCAATATATTCATACATGGAGGACAATGCCTATGGCTATCACCACCATCATTTTAATCAAGCAAAGCAAGTGGAAACTGTATAACTGAAATTTTGGAAACATGTAAAAGTTCAAGTGGCAAATAAATTCAAGACAGCAGAATATTCATGACAGAAATTCCCAGATTACAGTCATTTTCTGCAGATCTGTGACTGCCATTAGGTCTGACAAGCGAAGAACAGGAGTCAAGCAAGCTTGCACAAATATCTCATAAGGTTTGTATGTTTCATGATGCTGGTAAGTGAGGTGTAGCAATAACAGTCCAGCAGAACACAGTCCTGATTAAATCTGTCTAATCAAGTGCATCTCAAACTAATTTGAGATTTCTGTATTTCTAATATAATTAGCAACACCTTGCAGACCTGCCTTCATGGAAGCTGTAGTTTCAGGACTGCTGAGTACATAGTAAGTCTTAGAACCAGCTGAAACTGATTCTGCTCCTAGTACAAAAATCAGCTACTGACAACCATTCAATAATCAAAGGATACTATTCACTCTGAGCAGATATTTAGAATGATTTATAATAATGATGATAAATTACTGTACCTTTAAGTATCTATTTTAAATATACCCACATATGTATAGGTATATGCATGTGTATATTTATTCATATATGATATATATGTATTGATGTGTATTATGTAAATATACATATATACTTGTGTATGTGTGTGTGTAACAAAAGCACTGGATGTTGCTCAGTTGGTGAAGTACATGCCTTGCAAGCATGAGAATCCAAATTCACATTCCCAGGACCTGGCCTCAACTCTCAACCCTGCTCTAGGGAATCAAAAATAGGATGATCATGTTCGCTTGCTGCTTGGTTTGTGTTGCTTAATTGGTAAATTCCAGGTCCAGTGAGAAACTTTGTCTCAAATAATTAGATGGAAAGAAATAGAGAGAGAAACATGATATTGACTTCTGGGCTCTACACTCATGCACAAACATATGAACACATGAAAATACATATGTGTATACATACAAGCAAATATGGTACACAAAAATAAGAGAAAAGAAAAATAAATTAGTAAATCAAGTCCACAAATATAGCTACAGACATGTTTTGAGAAAGTGGCATTAGCTGATTTCAAGCCTTATTTTTGTTATTTGTATAAGTACTTTTTCTTCATGTATGCATGAAGACTCTGTGTGTTCATCTGTGTGTGTGTGTGTGTGTGTGTGCAATGACTGAGGGGAAAAGAAAAGGGTATCAAATCTCCCAGAATTTGAGTTATAATCAGTTGCAAGCAACCACGTAGGTACTAGGAATTAAAACCTTGTCTTCAGCAAAGCAGCAAGTGCTCTTAAGTAGTGAGACATCTTTCTTGCTCATACTAAATGATTTTATCATTGTTCCCTGTCACTGTTTAAGCTTACCTAAATTCAGATGACTGTGGAAGCAAACAATATATTTTCATAGAAGCACTATTATATGAAGTTGCTGTCAGACTGAGTTGTCATTATTAAGCACGCACACACACAGTGCGAGAGAGAGACAGAGATAGAGAGACAGAGAGACAGACACTCTAGTAAGAAGAGCAGGCTGCTTGTTGTCCCAGCCACCCTTGGCTGTGTCCCGCTGCCCAGCTAGCTTACATCTGAAATAACCACATGGAAATTGTATTAATTAAAACTGCCTGCTCATTATATCTAACCTCTTCTTGGCTAGCTCTCACATCTTGATTTAATCCATTTTTAATAATCTGTGTGTCACCACGAGGTCATGGCTTACTGGGAAAGATTCAGCATGTTTGACCTGGCAGCTTCATGGAGGCGGCTCTCTGTCTCTGTCTTCTTCCTAGCATTCTGTTCTCTTTTCCCCGCCTATCTAAGTCCTGCCCTATCAAAAGGCCAAGGCAGTTTCTTTATTTAACCAATGAAAACAACACAAATGCAGAAGGACCTCCTACACCATTTCCCCTTTTTCTGTTTAAACAAAAAAGAAAGGCTTTAATTTTAACATAGTAAAATTACATATAACAAAACAGTTATCAAGCAAGAACTACAGTTACCATATTTAGATCTATTTTATCTTTTATCATAACAATGGAAAACTATAACTATAACTATTCTTTAACTCCATCAAAGACTCAAGAAGGATATAAGATTACCTAAGTAAACAAGAAGTAAGCAACTTCCAAAACTCTAGAAATGACAGAGACATCTCATTGCCTGTACAGTCACCCAAAGTTCTTCTGTAACATTGGGGCATCCATCTTCAGCCTACAGGCCCATAATATCCAGAAGACTTTTTCATAAAGCAGTAAATTTCAAAGACAGTTCAGTCACTTTCTTCTGTATCCTGCAGAATGTCTTGCAGACTCTTTCATGAAGCAGGAACCCTGAAGGATCATCTCACCTTTAGGCAAGTTCAGCAGTCTTCTCTCTGCAGGTTCTTTGTGTCCAGTTTATGCAACAGTCCAGGCAAGAGCAGTTTCTTGCCCAAATGGCTAACAAACTCCATAAGGAGCCTCTTTGATACCAATCTTCCTCTTGAAGTAGATTGGTGCCGCCAGAAGCAGATGTGTCTCATTGTCATGAAAAGCCCTAAGTTATTAAAACATTAAATGCCATATTCTGAGTCTTTGAAAGATACGAAGAATGCCTACCTGAAATATATCTATGCACATCTAGAAAATCTAACTAACATGACTACAAACTTAACTATTATAGAGATTATCTACTAACCTATATTTCTTAATTATGCATTACATTTTTAAATGAACTACACAATCACAATACCTTAATCAAGATCAAAAATACATATATATATATAACAAAATTGACCTTAAATTTATATCAATAAAGCAAAATTTATACCAGTGCAAATTATTCATATCTATATCATATCCCATATATATGGCAAATTAAAAGTAGATTTTCCACTACTGGCCTTCCACTACACTCTGTAGTACTACAGAGGTGACTACATTCTTACATATGCAAAGGTCACTACATAGAATACAACGCAATGCTGATTCTGGACCAACATGTACTGTTGAAAAAAGAAAATATATCACCATTTGTTGGGATATAACAGAGAATGTCAGCATTTCTTGCTTCCAGAGGTCAAGGACCAAGCATAGAAGAAGCAGCATATCTGCACATCCCTTTTGAAGTGGAAGAAGTTGTTTATGTTATCCGAGAAGCTCCTGCCTCCTACACAGAGGGGAAGAGGAGGGGAAAACTGAGGGAACTGGAGCTGAATGAGTCTTGTTATAAATATGAACACTGAAGAGACAGTGGCCACAAACTTTTCTGAAAGGGAAAGAGAGAACACTTGTATTCTTGAGATTTAGTGCCACAAACACTCTCCAATCTAACTGTTTTGTCCTGTTCTTACTTACATGCTGTTCTGTGGTGTATAAGGCAGAACTCTCTGGAGAAACAGAACTGCATTTTATACACACATGCATGTGAAAGTCAGAGGGTGATTTTCAGAAATTAGTTCTTTTTTTTTTTAAGTTTGGGTTCCAGAGAACACAGTCTTGTGCCATTAGGCTTATCACAAGGGCCTTTATCTCATAAGCCCTCTATCTGGCCCTGGATATGTATTGTAAAAGGTGATTGACTAGCTTCACTTACAAGATAGAGTCTTGGTAGTCCAAAAATGTCATTTGCACTATAGAGAAATAGAACCATTAACTGCTTGATGCACGACGTTAGATGCATCAGAGTGTCAATCTACCCTTGAAGGCCTGCAGAGTTTCCAGGGAGCTGTCAACGTTCAGCCCATGCTGGAACACCAAAACACTGGAATGCAGGGTCAGTGAAGGGAAATGACAGGATAAACACACTGGCAGGAAGTTAAGGCTGCTGGGAAAGCAGGACTTTTTCTTCCTTAGTTTTCAGGGCTACCATTGCAAGGCACTGACCATTCCTGGGAAGGAGTCTCCCTCTCAGTTAAACTTTCTAAGAAATTCTCCATAATCTATATTAACTATCCCAAATGGAGAGAAAAGTTCACTTCTCCTTGTCAGAGCTATATAATAATTCAAGTATTTTAATGAAGAAGTCCTAATCAAAGATGCAATGTCATATGGCCTGACCTCAATGAAGCAAGTGGAAAGGAAGAAATCAAAATTATCAAGAAAATTACATCACATATATATGCATGTACATACGTATATATGCATGTGTGCATAGGTGAAAGCCATCAATTATAAAAAATATAGTATACAGAGGAAGTTTATAAATTTAATTGTTCTCTTATTCCTATGATTGGATGTGAAGTATGCAGTGTGGGATGTGGCTGTTGACAGTGTCACTGAGTGTGCATGAGGCCTGAGTTTCATCTCCAGGATCCTACACACTGAGAGTGGTGGCACATGCTTGACCTCTCTCATTCTCGCATGGCAAATTCAAGGTCAACCTGGGATACATGAATCCTGTTTTCAAACATCACACTCACACAGACACAGACACACACACACACACAAAAATGCTTGAAGGCTCAAGTACTTCATGCCCATCATTTACCTCTTTCTACCCTTTCTATCCACTTCCTGCCTAAGATATCATTATCCAACAATTTGCTTGAAACATGGTTAGCACCCTAAACCAACCCATTTATATAAGTTACTTAAATTTTCTACAAAACTAAATTTATCCCCTTACATTCATATCGTCATTCATGACTGTTTTCATATAATTCCAGTTTAGAATTTTTAGAACCTAAGCAATGTAACAGAGTTAAAACAATGGGAACATTTCAGTCTTGCACTGAACACTTGATTACTTTTGTTATCTCTGTTACAAGAAGCTGGTGAGGAAATTGCCCTGTGGGAAGTGGGCCTGGTGAATCAATGCACCGCTTATCATTTATGCCCAGATACAATGCTGCTGCTCCTCTGGCTGCAGGCTCTCTAACCTCCTGGGACACCTGCAGAGGTTAATTAGCTTGCATCTGGCCATAATTAGGAGCAAAAGGTGACCCAAAAGTCAATCTCAACAATCTTGACAGAAAACATATGCAGAACTGAAGCTGTGAGCTTGAGAAAATGCAGATTTAACTTCATGGAGCATCAAAAGTGTGCAAAGTGTTAAATGGCGTGGCCACTCAAGGCAAGGTCACTGAGGAGGAGAGACACCCTGGAACACCGGTTGCAGGAGTTGTGCCAAGAAGGGCTTCTATTCCTGGGGACCATTTCTCTCAGAATACCATGTTTGTCTGGACACTGTACTGCTTTCCAGGCTTTCGGAGGAATGGCAGTGAAAAGCCAGGACATCCACCCATTTATTTAGAGCAAGAACAACATCTTTGAAATAATTAAAAATACTTTTATTTTTAGTGTTTTGGTTGACTGCCTGTTTTTGTTTTTATAGCATAAATTAAAATTATATACAATTATAAACACTCATTTAAAAATTATTCTTAGTGACTTCTCCTTAATCAATTGCCATGTGCTTGCTCATCACTAAATATCAACTATTTCTGTATAGCAACAATGAAAATAAATGTAATGGGCCTAATCATGTAGCTAAGACTACCAAAGTGTTCTGCATTAGCAATGCTGAAATAAATAATTGTCTTAAAGGAGAAATGACTTAATCAGGCTCAACGTTCCAGGAGGCTAGTCCTCATGGTAGCAAGGGCTGGTAGCCAGAGTGTGAAGCAGCCAGTCACATTATTTTATAGCCAAAAAGCAGAAAAAGATAGTACTCACCTTGTGTTATCCCTTTTTATTAATTCTGGGACCATAAACCATGAAATGGTGCAGCCCACATTTAAAGAGGATGTTTTCCCTGGCACTCAGTTGTCTTATGGGAACCTGTTCCACATGCTGGATTACCTCGTGCAGCCTTTATTCAGGGGGAGGAGCTCAGGTCTACCTCAACTTGATATGCCCTGCTATGCTCAAGCTCATGGGAGGCCTGGGTCCTTTCTGAAAGAAGACAGAGGAGTGGGTGGATGTGGACGGGTAGATAGGAGCTGGGGGAGAGAATGAGGCGGGAGAGGAAACTATGGTCTGTCCGTAAAATAAAGGAAAAAAAAGTTAATAAAAATTAAATGGAAAATAAATATATAGGATATTTGTAGTGGGACTTTGATGGGGAGATGGGAACCAACCACTCCTTGCTCTGGCTCCGACAGAGAGGTAGAGAAAGAGAGAGAGAGAGAGAGAGAGAGAGAGAGAGAGAGAGAGAGAGAGAGAGAAAGAGAGAGAGCCCTCCCTTAAGCGGTCACCTACTCACATACACAGATAAGACCATGCCCTAGGGCTTGCTGCCCAAAAAATCATTGGCTAAACGGATCCCACAACAGGTATTTTCTGTTCACATAACTTCTTCTGGAAGAATACTCATAGGTACACGTAAAGGTGTGTTTCCACAGTGATTCTAAAAGCCATCAAGGTGACAATCAAGATGACCCACCACAGGACCAATCCTACTGTATAAGTGGATAAAACTAAACTCACACGGATGGCTTAGACTGAGACCCTCCCTGTGGGGTTTGCGTCCACTCACCTGGATTTCACACTTCTCTCTACTATTTTTTCCAGAGGAATAGATAGGTTTATGGGTGGCTTTCTTCTTTTAATTCAATTGATTTATTTTCCAGAAATGTAATTTATAGGTAAAGAAAGGAAACTATAGATTGTAGAGAAGATCAAAGAGATTAAGTTCCATCTCTCATAAAGGTGATGAATACAAATGAATCTCATATCATAAAGATTCTAAGCCAGAGAAGTGTGCACATCTCCAGAAGTGAGGTCAACCCTGACCTCACCATCACAGCCTTTGGTGTCTATAGTTACTGTACCAACTCCTGGATCTCTGCTGTTCTGGCTTTTGTTTGCTGTGTCTGTATCTTCGCCATCACTGCCAGCTCCCACAGGTCGAGGCCTTTGAGATGGCATATTTCTATTCAATCCCAAACAATAACAGTGTTTGTAATACACAGCAACTCAGTTCATATTTGTTAACAAATTAAGTAGTGCTTAAGATAATATTTATTATTTAATTTATATGCTCACTCACATAGACCCTAATGACCCATCTGTGAATATCAGAGCAGAAATTAATGGATTCACTTGCCTTTTTCTTCTGGTTATGTCAATACACACATTCTCTCAGCTGTGGATAAGTCCCTAGAAAACTTCCCACAAATACAACAGAAATTGTCACCTGTTTTCTGACTTGCTCCTTATTGACCGAAAGGAGTTAGGTCAAAAAACTTACCTAGATTATTTCTTCACTGGTAAAATCTGAGAGATTTTACCCTAACTTTAGATATTAAGAATTTCTACTTGTATTTGCATGACCATAAGCTTTGTTATAAAATCTACCATAAAAGGTTTGTGTTGCACTGTAAAGAAAAAAAAAGTGTTTTGATTAGTACTATTGAAATTTACTGCCTTCACAAGTATCAGGCCATAAATAGAAGGTGATACAAAACGGATACATGAACAAAGATGCATTCAGTCCTGCCTCAGAGATCCTATTTTCGCTTTTTTTAGATTACTCCATGCATATACATGCTTGCTACATATGCACCTAGTGATTCTAAGGTCAGAAGACGGCACTGCAGCCCCTCAGACTGGAGTTATGGATATTTGTGACCCATCTCGTGGTTCTGGGAGCAGAATCCCGTTCTTCTGTGAAAGCAGCATGGGATATTAACTGCAGGGTCACATCTGAATAACACTCTACTAGTTCTCAACACCCATTCACCAGGACTCGTGGAAGTCTGTAATATGC
This sequence comes from Ondatra zibethicus, assembly GCA_004026605.1. NCBI lineage: Eukaryota > Metazoa > Chordata > Mammalia > Rodentia > Cricetidae > Ondatra > Ondatra zibethicus. The sequence goes on along the minus strand of PVIU01013582.1, from coordinate 6,863 downwards.
TCACATGTAGGGTCTCATTCCGTATCTGGGAACACCTGCTAAACATCAATTATAAGACCTTTATCTGTGGTTATTTATAACCACTTACTCTTTCAGGAAAAATCTGATGTCAAACAAAATTACCTTAGTGGAATAATTTAATGGGCATGGAAATTCTAGTGAAATCGAGTTAGTTAAACACACCTGCATATGTGTGTGTGTGTGCGTGTGTGATGTGTACATGTACACTTGCTTATATTTATGTATGTATGTCTATTTCTGTGTGTGTGTGTGTGTGTGTGTGTGAGTGTGGTGTATGGATAACAAACCTTAATGTGTCCACAAAATAGATTACAAGATAACATTGAAAGTGATTTTGAGTGAGGCCCAGAAGCAGGGGTTCGAGGCCTCTAGTCACATTGTGTCTCCACTCTGGCAGAAGGGGGAGATGATTGCTGCTGCTGGTTTCCTTTCATTTTCTTATTCAGTTCTGGATTCCAGCACACTGAGTGTCACCAACCGTATTTACAGAATGTCTTTAAACTTCAACTCATCCAGTCTAAAGTCTCTCTCTCAGACATACCCAGAAGTTTGCACCCTGGGGGAGTCTAAAATTTGGATACATTGTTTAGTATAAAATTATGAAAAAATAGACTTGTAATTAAATTAGGAAAAAACAAAAGTCAAAATAAAACCGAGACTATCTTTCTGCTAAGTTTTTCCTGAGTAATATCCAGTATCTAAGCTACACCCTACGTTATGATAACAAATTACGAATCATCCTTCAGGCAGTATTTAATTATTTTCTCTGTGTCTGTGTGGTTATGTGTTATACTCACCTTGGTGGATGTAAGTATGTGATTCATACATGTGAGTGTGTGGCTGTGCCCACCTGTGCATGTATTTGCGGAGTCCCAAGGAGGACTTCAAGGGTCTTTCTTTATTGCTGTGCCTTCTTCTTTTGAGGAAAGTTCTCTTACTGAATGGAAACTCAAATCTGGGCCGGGAGAGCTCACCAGTGAGCCCCCAGGATCCATCTTACTCTGTTTCCCATTGCAGATGCTATAGAGTGGGTGGCCATAGGATCCCATGCCTGGAGTTATGTGTACATCCTGGAGATTCACACATGGATCATCATGCTTTTACCCACTGAGCCATCTCTCAAGTCTCGAGTAGTCAATGTTTGCTTTGGATTTGATGCCAGACCATAGTTATCCTTACTTTTATTCAGACTCACTTCTAATATCTACTTAATTGTATATTTTTAGTTTTCCACAATTAATTTTGTAGGTGTATCCTGTAAGAAAAGTCTGAATAAACAGGAAAATAACATGGGAGTAATTGCAACATAAACTGAAATCTTTGAAACCAGATCTTTCACACTTTTCCTGTGAAGCATAGTTGATATTTTGGGGTTCATCTCTTATATATAAATAGTTTGATATAAGGCTACTGTAGACCATATAAATAAATAGATAAAAATAAGGAATACCAGGAAGACACCTATTGAAATAGTATGGGGAAATTGATACATTAAAGAGTGAATATAAAAACTGAGCTTAATATGCTTCATCAGAGGAAATAAAGGAAGACTGTGGATGTGCCATTTGGCAGCACAGTCTCTGGAATAAAACAAACAGGGGCATTTAAGTAAATATACTGCTGTATTCAGAACTTCATTTCTTTTCCAATATTTGCAATTGCATAGTCGAACATTGTAGCCAGGAGTCATAGATCACTATGTTATCTAGTATTACATGATGAGTACAGTGTGGTGGCAGCATATTAAAGCAACTGGTGGGGGAAAAAAAAAGCAGACACCCTGTTAGAAATGCACATGATAGAGTTTTCTCCCTACTGTGAATAGAGCAGCAATTAGTATTTCTGCAGTAAGACATAGTCCTTTGGGGATATGACCAGAGAACATATAGCTGGGTCACATGGAGTTACCTTTTAGTTTCTCAGAAAACCCCAGACTGATATCCAAAGTGGCTGCTGCGCTGCTTTACCAACAATGGCTATGGATTGGACTTTTCCCAAGTTTTCCCTATTCTTGTTATCTGAGGCTCCACCCCTCTCTGAGGAGCTATTGGCAGGTGATGGCTGCTGAGAGAGGAAGAATTGCTGTTCTTTGGTGGGGCAGATGATGGCCACTGATTTGTTTCCCATGTAGCATGTACACATGGTTAACACTAACTGAACTCAAGTGGGTTATAACAAAATAACGTTAGGTTGGAGCACACATGTGTTGAGGGGTACTGAGGAATTTGGAGATGGTGGCAAGGGCATATATAATAAGAAACATTGTTTAAATGTATGAAATGTAAAGTGATATTTACAATTATTAACCTAAAGAAAAATCTATATAAGTTGAGTTGTAGGATTACCACAAAATTCTTGGAAGTGAGATATTTTGATGGTCAACTTTTTCAGGACGGTACCAGGCCTGTCTTGAATAGTCTTCTTTGGCTAATTTTGTGTTCTATGAATCAAGCATGAATTATTCTTTCCATGATGATCATTGAAGCTACTCATACTACCAATAGCCTTGATCCATCACTCCTTCTCACATTAGTTCAGTCATAGACCTTTACTGAGTGCTTCTTGGGAGAATATAGAGATTTGGAAGACCATGGAGAATTCTCCTGGAGAAGGCAGACCGAGAAGCCATTATAATAAAGGAGTCAAGTGGCTCCCCAAATATGCCTATAGGAGATCTCCACCTAATCTAAAACATTAAAAAAATGTTGCAGGGAAAACTAGGAATCTTGGCTGAAATTTTAATTTATTTTTGTTTATTTTAATTTTAAATTATATTTATTAATTATTAATTAACATTTCTTCATTTTATTTATTTTAAATATGTGTGTAAGTATGCATGTGCATGTCTTTTGCCTGTGCAGGTGCATGGGAAGGCCAAGGATGACCTCCAATGTTTTCCTCAGTCCCTTTCTACTTAACGTCATTAAACTTTGAGCTCACTCTTATCTTAACTGACTGGACAGAAATTCCTGAGGATCCATCTGTCCCAATCCACACATACACACACATTTCTGCAGTGGAGTTATAAGCAAGAACCAGCATACCTTGCTTTTGTTTTTGTTGTTGTTGTTGTTGTTTGTTTGTTTGTTGTTGTTGTTATTGTTTTGTTTTGTGTGCTTTTTTTGAGTTCTGGGGATCCAAACTCAGGTTACCATATTTGCATGGAAATCATTTGTCCAACAAACCATTTCCTCATTCCCTATTTTTTGTCATGTGACTATCTGATTCTTCACATACCCATTTGTTGAAGACCTCATTTTTGTTTTTTTGTGAACTTGGCTCCTTCATGGGATTTCAGCTGGTAACATATGTGTCTATGTCTTTCTAGCCTCTCTAGTCTGGTTTATATTTCTGTTTTTAAGCAGGTACTAAGTCTTTGTATTATTTGTGAATTTCATTGTCTTTGTTAATTTAGTATGTAAATGTGTGTGTTTATGAACACATTACTGTCATGGTATGTATGTGGAACTCAGAGGACAACATGGGAAAGTTGGTTCTTCCCTTCCACCATGTGATTTCCAGAGATGGAACTTGGGTTGTCGGTCTTGACAGCAAGCTTCTTTATCTGCTTTGCTATCTTGAAGGGCTGTAAGTTTTAAGATAGTATAGAATAAAGTAGAAAACTATTGTCTTTATTTGTCTTTCTGTAGATTTTTTTGGTCATTCCCATTTTTTATTTCATTATGAACTATAATTTTTTTCTTACAACTAGTGAGAGGGCCAGGCAAATGCCATGACAGGCTCTTAATAACTCATCTGAAAATTAGGCCTTAGATCCTGCCTTTTACAACTGGACAGGCAGTTTCTGAGGAAGCCATGAACAAAGGACAATCGATCACCAACACCTCTTACCGTGTGGTAACCAGGGAAACTGCATGTACCAGACCTAAGGAAGCTCCCAGAGTTCCTCAAGGCAATGACCAAATAAGAGCAGACCTGAGACTTTTCCATAATCATCAAAAGAGGGAAAATCTGTGGGCTTATCCTGTCCCAGCTATCCCTAACCAATCAGAAATGGACTAGTCTTTTGCCACTCACATAAGCCAATCTTAGATAGAATGATTTTTCATCCTTTGGAATTCCTTTAGCTGTGTATAAAAGGCATCTGTGAATTTCATTTTGGGTCACTATTTTGCTATTGTGTTGGATGTGTGACCTCAGCATATTGGATCTCATTTTATTTTCAAGAATTAAAAGCTCTTGCCAAGTGCATGTGTCTGTTGGTCTTTTGAGGGACTTTTTATGCACCTTAACACTAGCATTGAGATTTTCATAAGGAATTGAATATTTGAAATTAAACCAATATTTCACTAATTCAAGCCTTCCAATTAATTAGTACCTGTCTCTCTTTATACTGTGATATTAATTTTATTTACTCATCGCTTTTGTTTCTCAGTAAACAAGTCTTTCATTTCCTTAGTGAAACTGACATCTAAGCATCTTATTTTCTGGGTATTATAGTTCATTCTAAAGTGTAGGAAAAGTTTTTATGTATTTTGTATACTGGAACTGTAATGAATTGAATTACATAGTTTCAACAGATTCATCTTTCCTTTATTTTCTCCCTCTTTTATTCTCTTGCATCCTCCTCCCTCCCTCCCTCCCTCCCTCCCTCCCTCCCTCCCTCCCTCCTTCCTCCCTCCCTTCCTTCCTTCCTTCCTTCTTGGCTGTGGATCAACCTAGGACCTTGTTAAAATGAGCCAACCACTCTGCTACTGAGATGCACTGATAGCACTTCATTTTCTGCGGCAAAGACCTTTCATTTTTTGATCAAGCTTACTTCAAATTCATAATCCCCCTGTCTCTGCCACCCCAGCACTATGATTATACAATGTTCCACTTTATTTTGCTCAGTTATTTTGTTTGTAATAGACTCCTTCTGTATTCCAATATGTAAGACCATCATCTGCAAACACACATTGGCCTCTTCCTTTCTGACTTGGAAGCTTCTCATTTCTTCTTCAGCACTTTTCACCTGGGAACCTCAGGGTTCTCTTGAGCAAAATTTGTGCACACAGACATCCTCATCTCTGCCTTGATCTTTCAGAGAACATTTTCAGGATTGCATTTTAGAGTGACATGGTATCTGTGAACTTTTCTCATATAGCTTTTGTTACATCAAAGGATGTTCATTACACCTGAAGTTTAAGGGCTTTCCTCATTATAATGAAGGTGTCATATACTTTGTTTAAAACAGTTTCTAAACCCATTGAGATAATCATGAGAGTTTGACCATTTTTTTTTCTGATAGCATGGTCTATCAAACACTTTCATATGTTGAGTCAGCATTTTGCTTACTCTGCTCTTGCTGTGATGAGACACCATGACAAAGCAAACTGGAGCTTGCTTATAGTTGCAGGGGATTATTCATATGATCATGGTAGTGACCATGTTGACAGGCAGATAGGCATGGTGTGTAAGAATAGCTGAGAAAAACAACCTGATCATCAGGCAGTAAGCAAAAAGATAAAGACTGGGAGAGACTTTTGCTTGTGAAATCATAAAGTCCACTTCCAATTACACACTTCCAATTACACAGTGCCATACCTCCTCTCACAGCTCACACCTACCAGTCTTTCTTGAAGAGTTCCATTTACTCAGGACCAAGAATGCAATTATGTGAGCTTTTGGGGACCATTTTCATTCAAATCACCTCAGTCACCTTAGAGTCTGAGAGATAAACACCTCCGGTCTTGCTGACTGATAATTTTAATTTGCTGATTTTTTTCACTTTGTTCTTATTTTGCTTAGTTTTACTTCTGTATTTATGCAGTTTTGACTCATGTTTTTACTTGCATCTTATATGTTATATGCCTTTGGTATCTGAATACATTGACCTCACTATGTGAGCTTTGCAATGTTTTCTCCAAACTTTTGGGAATTGTCCAAGTCTTATTTCTTTTTTATTTGTTCTTTGATATTTATACTTATTTATTTTGTGTATGTACAGTTTGTCTGCATAAAAGTAAGCACACTACATGTGTAAATTTCCTGAGGAAGCCAAGAGTATTCATGTGGTAGATACCCCAGGACTGGAATTATAGACAGTTACAAGTCACCCTGTGGGCACTATAAACCAAACCCTGAAGCAACTCAAGAGAAGCAAATGGTCTTAAACTTTGAGTGACTTCAACAAATACCATCAATTATTTACTTTCTACAGTTTCCAAATCTAGCCATTTAGCCCAAATGTTTCATTAGGAGGAAGTTGTTGAAGGATAATTCAGTCTCTACACAATTTACTAGTCTGTTCAGACATTCAGTTTTTCTAAGTAGGCTTTATGCTTCTGGGAATTTCTTCTAAGATATGCACCTTAGTTGCATGTTAATCTCTTGTAGCTTTTCTCTTTCCATGGCATTGATTACAATGTCTTCTGTTTCATTCTCCAGTTTTATAATTTGAATGCTCTCAATTTTACCTCTTAGACATGTCTGGATTTGACCAATTTTCCTTTTCTATTTGCAAGATACAAATGTCACATTTCCTCTGCTTTTCTATTTTAGTTAATTTATATTTTACTTAAACTTTGTATTTGTGTGTGTGTGTGTGTGTATGTGTGTGTGTGTGTGTGTGTGTGGTGTATATGTATGTACTTGTTTTTGTGTGTGCATGCAGGTCGGTTTTTATCTCTGTTCATGTGCATGTGGAGGCCAGAAATTACCATCAAGCATATTCTTCATCCTCACTTCTCTTCATGTTTTATGAAAGAGACTGTCACTTTGGGTGGAGCTTACTGTGATTCAGTAAGGCTTGATAGGGTTAGGGATAGGTCTAGGGCTAGGGTTAGGGTTAGGACTAGGGTTAGGGTTAGGGTTAGGGTTAGGACTAGGGCTAGGGTTAG
>PVIU01013581.1:20263-55370 GCA_004026605.1 Ondatra zibethicus | reverse complement strand
GGAGGGATGGGGGTGGGCCTTGGACTTCCAACAGGGCAGGGCACCATGCCCTCTTTCAAGGAAGAAGGGGGAGGGAGGAGGGGTGGGGGGGTAGTGGGAGGGGACCGGGAGAAGGGGAAGAAAGGTAAAAATTTTATTTCTTTAATTATGTTCTTGAATGGAAAAAATAAAACAATACAATGTATGGAAAAAAATAATAAATAAAAAAAAGAAAAAAAAACCTTCTCCCTTTTAACATTTTTACATTGTAGTATATTACATTGTTTTACATAAGGCCATTTTCACATAAATACATCAATCATACATTGAGCACAGTCCCCCTATTCCTACCTACTTCCCATTCTTACCCCAGTCAATCCGTTCTGTTCACATCTACTCTTATATCACATATAAGTATATGTCTTTATCTCTTCACAGAGAAAAGACATATGATATTTTCTTACTAAGAATGGCTTGACATAATGTGATTTTCTCTAATTACATCTACTTCACTGAAATGTAGCCATATATGTATATATAGTATATATTTTAATCATTTTATTTATTCATGTATATGTATAGTTGTCTGTGTCAGTATATAACATGTGTATGGGTGCCAGGAGAATTCAGAAGAGAGTATCAAGTCCCCTGTAACTGAAGTTTTAGGCAGGCAATTGTGAGTCACCCAAAATAAATGTTGGGAATTTAACTCAGGTCTCTTAGAAGAGCAACAAGTGTTCTTAATTGAGCTATCAATCTCTGTTCAGAACTACATTCCTTATAGTTGAGATCTGTTACAAATATATAATACGTCTTTTTTTTATTCTTTCCTGTTTTGGGACATCTACGTTGGTTCCATAACTTAGATGTTGTGAATATTATAGCAGCAATCACCTTGCAAATATATTTGTAAAATGTTGATTTGGAGACCTTTGGGTAACTAGCATGCAATGATATAGCTGGGTCATAAGGGAAATCTACTTGTAGTTTTGGAAGAACACACTGTTCAAGTTTCCATTATGGCTGGACATATTTACATTTCCACCATCAGTGTTTATGGGTCCTCTAAAGACATTTTCTCTTCTAGGATGTAGACTTTCATTTCATCTAGTATGTAGACTACTTGAGATTTTGTAAGATTTCATACAATTTTGTAGGATTTCATATGAAATCTTTTGACTAATATAAGCAATATGGATGGAGTTCTATAACTACGAACCTTGAAAGGTGAAATGAGTGTTTCTATGAATGATGTAGGGGGATATGACAAAAAATGAAGTTGGGATTGCTTTGTTGACCTGCTTGGGCTGAAAATATGGTAGTTGATTTGGGTATAGAAACTGGGACACTAATTTTATGGGATACCCTATGATGAAAGACTTACTGAATTATCAACTTTGAGGAAGATATATCTACTAAAAGCCCAAGGAGCTTTGTGGCTCTCCTGGCAGTTACAAAGACTGTAATAACAGAGAACAATGGCTGTTGCTTTCAATTGCATTGGGAAAGCATAAAGAATTTAAAAACTGTCTTTTGAAAAGGTCATCCAGATTCAAATCTCACATAAAGACCCAGTTTCTACAACAATCCTCAGCGTCTTACTTAGATGGAGTGTGACTTACTCGTTTCATTTCACAATATAGCGAGAGCAATTGATACTTAGTGACTCTGTTCTTCGAATTAAAGATATTTTCCAGATTGGCAAAATACAATATGATTCTCTGTTGTGATGCTGGGCAGTGTCGTGAGTTCATAAGCTGCCACATGACCATAAAATCATGGGTGCTCTAGAATAAGGTGTGTTGCTGAACTGTGGTGTTCTGTAGGTTAAGTGAACTAAACACAGTTTTGAGTTGTGTTATTTTCATAGATTGCTGGATATATCTGTGTCCTAAGTGAGGAAGCATCTTCTTTTTCAACAGTTAAACACTTAGCAGCCATCCTATCACCAAGTGTATGAGCTGAAATATTTGCAGGTCTTGTAACTAATTATTTTGGCTAGTGATTATCTATTTTTTCCACATCACTACCATCTGTGTTATTATGTACATATCCTTTTTTTGAATTAAAACAAACAAACAAGCAAGCAAACTGATAGAAAAAAAGGTAATGAATTGTAGTTCAGAGGGAGAGACTCCTTTGCTAATTCACATTGTCGAATGCACAGAATTCAGATTATTGAAAACTAAACATAAGACTGACTTAAGTGATAATGAAATATCAGCATTTCTTAGCTTTGCAGAAAATGACATGATGATTAAAAAGTTAAGAAACTTGGGGTTGGAGAGATGTCTCAGTATTTAAGGGCATTATTTGCTCCTGCAGAGGAGCAATCTGGGTTTGATTCCCAGCACCCATATGGCTACACAACTGTCTGTAAGTTCAGTCCCAGGAAATCTAACACTCTTCTGGCCTCTGAAGGCATCAAGCACACATGCAGTGAACAGACAAATATGTAGGCAACACACCTATATTTTATTTATGAGATGTGGTTGAGCTAGGGCTTCATACTGTCTAATTTATGGTTCTTTCTGTAGCCGGGCTCCTCCAGGATGCTGCTGAGTGGACTAAATAACCCAGTGTAATGCTTTCTGACACTGCTTTATAAAGTATAAAAGTAGGATAATTTCCTTTGTTTAGTGGAGTTTCTCTAAATGTTGTCTTCTGAGCTTCTCCTTACCATTCTATCCTTGATGGCTATCTTTCTACTACTTTTACTTAAAGCTCTATCTTGTAGCTCTAATCTAATTGGTCCTAATAATAAAAACACAGAGCCAGATAATAGGGTGTAAAAGCTAAAAGATCAGAGAAGCAGAGCAGCCAGTCACCAATTCTCAACTCTGCGAAATCCTCAGACAAAAGGGGTGATCCTGTTCCTTCCTATGAATCCTCAGATTGAATTTCTTGAGCTCCTGTCTCCTCCTGCCTTATACATCTATCTATCTATCTATCTATCTATCTATCTATCTATCTATCTATCTATCTATCTATCTATCTATCTATCCATTGGATGGATAGATATGTCCAGCCATATCACTCTGATCTCCAGTTTCCTAGTGCTGGGATTAAAGGTGTGTGCCACCACTGCTTGGCCTTTATGGCTAACTAGTATGGCTCTCTCTGTACTCTGATCTTCAGACAAACTTTATTTCTTAAAGCACAAACAAAATATCACCACACTATCCCTTATTGAATGTCCTTCCCAGGTTTCAAAAGAAAACCAGTCTTTCCCTTTTAGGTCCAATTCATTTTGTCATTAGTAATAATAGTCTTCAGCCTCAAGGACCAAGCATGACTTCCATATTTACAGGGCCATCTCTCCTCATAGGGCTCCTTCTTGAAGAATAACTGTGTGTCTGCTCTTTTCCTGAACCAGCCAACCCACCTGCCTTTTTCTTCTCTATCTAGCATGAACGACATAAAAGACACTAAATTCCTGTTGTAGAAAAGTGATTATAGATGACAATGTGGTCCTCACTTGTCTTGGGAATAAATGAGTTTTGCTGAAGTGGACATACATTAATGCCATGGGAATCAATAGACAAATAATGTTGTAGAAAGACACTCAGAAATAAAGAGCCAAAGAAAACACTGGAAGACTGGAGTCCAGCAAGCTTTGGTAAGAGATTCACGGATTTATCTCTTCAAGTTGTACAGAGCATACAGGGAATCCATGCTCTGAATGGATGCTCCCTGGTGGTTATCACAGCTCCTAGTAGTCACATGAGCAAGACAACAATCTACCACCTGTGTTGTTATTGTTTAGCCTCTTCTCCTTATCACTCCACATTAGCACAATGGTCTTCGCAGAAAGGAAGACTCAGCATGAAATCAGAAATGGATATCTCACTAGGCTGAACCTGCTGTGTACTACATCTTCCACCAACAGATATGACACCACAAAAGATTCAACCCCCAGGGCTCCGACTGGCAAATCATAGCAGGTCAGTTATGGGAAATCCCTTTACCCCCTTCAGAAAAGTGTTTCATTCTCACTGGATAAGAGATTAATCTATATACTATGTAATAATATGGATTTCCCTTCCAAGCATTCTCTGTGTACTGGTTTCTTGTGCAGTTGCCAGATGTCCTATTCACTGTATAGTCTCCTGCATTCCTACTTCTGGTCACTGAACCATCTTACAAATTACAAGGAATATGAGGGTCTATTCTTCTGGGATCTGAAGAACACAGAGTTGGGGGTATGTGAATTTCAAACAAAAAATCAATATCTAATTCTTGCACTCAGAAGACTGAAGCAGGAGAATCATGAGTCAGAGAATACATTGAACTATGTAGAGATACCTTTTCAAAAAAAGTTGGAGCTACACTGTAGTATAGTGAAAGGCTTTCAAACTTAAAGACCAGGAATATAACTTTATGTGAGACTCCTGTGACTGGTTTCTCCAACTTCCTATGACTTTGAACACTAGCAAACTACAAACTTCCATGAGTTTCAGTTGCTTTCCTTATAAGTAAGATAGGAAATAAATTGCTTTGGGGATTGTTACAATAATTTATGCCAGATTAAAATTTAAAATTTAACAAACGTAAGAATCTTTTCTCCAAACCCACTCACCCTGCAGACACACTTAAGTAATTGAGAGATCTCAAGCATGGGGGTCAAGAGTCATCTGACCACTGGTTATTGCTGAGTGAAACCTGAAGTCTTCTGAATTTGCCTTGACAATTAAGTGACTGTGCTAATGAAGATAACATAGATGCTATCACAGTCCTAACGTTAAGGTCCAGTTTCCTGTCCTTCAGATTTACATAAACCGTTAGCTCATCATTGAACATACCCGAGTCTGTAAAGAAGCTACTGACAGAGAATGTACCCACACAGTAAGGATTTGTTGCTTGCCTCTCAGGTAATTTCTTTTCCCTCTTTCCAAACAATGAGTGAATTTTCCCTATAAAAAATTCTGACTATCCGGCTTCTGTTTTGCCCAGTGTTTTCTTATGGCCCTGCCTACACACAACTTGGGTCTCCTTTGACATCTGTCTCTGGCTGGGTGATAGGACATACAGCATCTTTGCAAGCTCTTTTCTTCTGTCTTGTCATATGCTTCCAGCTCACAGAATTTTTAACCTTAGGAAATATGGGCCAGCTCTTGCCCTATACTTCTCCAAGTGATTGTATTGCTAAACCTTAGCACTTCAGATATTTGACTCTCCAAACACAAAATAATGTGCACAATTTTAATTTAGAAACTTTCCATCTTTGAGTTTCAAAGATCTATTTTGAAACTTTGGGACTGAAGAATTAATTAATTGTGTTCCTTCTGCTTAGTTTTGTGTTGTTTCTTGAGATGTAAAGATGGAAAACTCTTTAAAACTTAAATGGGGATACACTAAAAATTAAGAGAAAAATGACTAGAAAATGTACATGTACAGATATCTATAAATTCTCTATTATATACTAGTTTAAGTAGAAAGAAGGATGTCAAAACATGAATACATAAATAGAAATATATATTCATAAGTACCAGGTAAGTATCTGTATACAGCAACTAGAAATAGCCTTTTGAAGAAGACTACATTTAAATGTTTCTGGCATCTTCTATATATAGAGAGATCAAATAACCTTAAAATAACCCTCTTTCCCCATTTTTGTTTTAAATAGCTACCAGAATAGCTGTATTGTCATTCAATATAGACAAATATTTTATTCATTCTTCATGGTGAGGACTCCACACAGTGGATTAAAGCCAAATATGAATCTTTCAAATGGGAATGCTAAGTTTCTTTTTATAAATATAAAGAAATTCTGTATGATGCAAGGTGAACTCTTGTGTGGGGGGAGGCCATTTGATTCTCTTCGTGGGTGTTAGAAACCAAGTCTTTCATCTCTCCTATGGAGACAATTTGACAGCAAAGGCAGAGGCCTCCGTATAAAGGTGAGGTCTTGCGAATTCTGCTATTAACTGTGGGAAACCTTGCAGTTAATCTAGCAACACAGAAAACACTTTGTTACCCAATTCATGAGAAAACGAGCAGGGTGCAGCCAGCTCAGAGAAAATATAGGTTTGGGCAGAGTCGGTAGCTGAAGCTAAAGATGGGCTGCATGAGCTGGCCCAGCTCAAAAACATTACCCTTGCTGAGTCTCTGTAACAGCACTGTAACAGGCTGAAGGAGGGTGTAGGTTCATCTAACTGGACAGTTGACCTGATAATGAAAAGACTTTATCTTCCTCTAACTTCTTCCATATTTTATAAATAGTGTTCTCCTAGGCCAAGTCTTGCCCTCAGAGACTCAATTTTACGAGTGGCATTTGTCTCCATGTTGAGGTTGGAGAATGACTGTGCTTCAGAAGGGACATACAAACAATATCATCCATCTGTCATTACCTATGTTACAAACTGATAAATAACTTATTCCTAGGAGTGGAAAGGAAGTTGCCACATCTATGTATCAGAGTGAATTGATGTTGTGAAGTCATATAGGAGTACTGAAATTATATCAGAGAAACCAGACCCAAAAACTTATTGGACACATCAGTTCAAGGGAAGGATATGACACATCTATGTGGACTCTATAAAATGTTGGGAACCAAGTGCTGCAATGGCAATGGCATGGCCCTACATTTGACATTTGACACCTGTCATTTGAAGTGCGTGCGTGTGTGTGTGTGTGTGTGTGTGTGTGTGTGTGTGTGTGTGTGTGTGTGTGTGTGAAGGCAGAGAAGACCCTACTATCCCTGGGGCTTCAAGGCTAGTTGACTACCATCTTCCTGTTCCATGGCTCACTAGTTTGGACCTTGATTTGCTTTTCCAACCCAGTACTGTCCTTTCATCGCCACAGCTGAGCTCATCTTCACTCTCAATTCTGACTCTGCAGTGGCCTAAGAAAAGCTCCTTCCCTGTGTTGATGGTGGCTTGTTGGATTATCAACAGAGATTTTATTTACAGTTATGTTAAACTACTTACAAAACATATTTAGCTCTGTTGTAGCCTCTTTACTTTGTACTCATCCTGGAAACCACATATTTTCACATACATGTGGCTACACATATAGTGTGCTGTGTGAGATGAGATGATATTATTAATTCAGATTAAGAAGTTTTCAAAAATCCATGTTTACATCAGATTACTAAAGTGGTTGGGATTACCTGACAAATTACTGCCATTAAAACCACTACAGTTTGCCAATTTATTATTTTTCCATAAATTCTGATATCACTAAGACCACAAGTGGGCCCATCTATGTTTGTGTTATTTTGCATTCGTAATACTTGACCCTGGAATTTATATGTCCTGTGTTTCTTACTACATAAAAAGAGTGATGTTCAGGCTCCTTTTTAGTATGGTGTTTTCTTAAGATATAACATGATCCCCTGTCTATTATCACCTTGGAGTAATTATCATTTTGGTTAGTAACCTTGGCAACTAACTGAAAAGAGAAATGTAGAAGTAACAGGTCTATGATAACAGCCATGGGAAGTGGAAAGTTAACTGATGAAAGGGCTCCATGAAGCTACCATCTATGATGGGGTGGGTCTCTGTGGTGATGCAGTTGATATAAGTGTCCTCCATGCTTCTGTAAGCATGCTTCTTCAACCATACTACACAAGGAACTCCAATAAATTCAATCATTTACTCAGCAAGTTAGAAGCTGGTTGTCACTACTTTGTGTTTCATAGGTACCTGATGGGGTATATAGGCATTTGCTCACATCTGTTGTGGAAAGATTAACACAGTGCTTATCTGCTTTCAGGCATTCTTGTGTATTTCTTATGGGCAAAAGAACAAACAACATGAAGTTTGACAACCAAAATGGAACGTCAATATCAGCATAGCTACTGAGACACAGAGCTGGCAAGTGGCCTCCAGGCTTAATTTTAAGGCTATTGAATTTTCAGTCAGGGCGTTTGTGTGTGTGTGTGTGTGTGTGTAGCCTCCTGGTGTTTTTATAGAGAAATGGGTTATTCAATGAGCAATCCAGGAATGACAGACTAGAGAGAAGCTTAGAAAAAAGAGAAGCGATTAAAAAGCAACACAAACTGGGCATAGATGGCATAATGACAAATAGGAAAGGCTTCAAAAGCAAAGTTTGATTAAAGAAATTTTATAAATAATTGAAAATTTAATGTAGATTATTTCTCTCGTTTTAGTTCTAAAAAGAGAGCAAGACTGAGACAGTTGAATATTTTCATTAATTTACCAGAAACTCAGCCATATAATGAAGGTCTACTTATAATCTTATACACATTAGAGGTATATAAAATTAGATACACTGAGCTCACATTGTGATGTAATAAATGTGTACCAAACAGACTCCCATCTTAAGGCTTGCCTTTGCCAGGCAGCCCCTTGGAAGAGTAAGAGTTTTTATGTTAATTTACTAATAGTTGGAAGATAGAATGTTTAAAAATATCTCACATAGCTATATTAGGCCACAGTGAAAATATAATCAGATTCAGAAAATTCTCAAAAACCTCTGCATTTAATATTCCCAAGTATATGTAAATATTCATACTCTTATATTTCTGTAATATTGTAAACTTAAGTTAGCCAAGTAAAGATTTTAAAGCAAAATAAAGGGCTCAAAAAAGTCACCTTTGTTTTATTGCCTTTATATGAACCCGTTGAAAAGTAAATTAATTTAAAATCAGGTAAAAGCTTCATTTCCCACAAAATCCAAAAATCCTTGAAACAGTTACTGAAGAAACTATGGTCTCTGAAACTGGTAGATAGCAGGTTATGAAATTTCAGTATCAAAAGATGACGTCTAGTATGTTAGTAGTTAACCACCTTGTGACACAACTGATTCTTTTGATTCTCACAGATACTCTAGCGGCCCCTATCTCTTCTAGAAATCAGGATGTACTCCATGACAGCCTCTCTCTCAGGAAACAACTGGCAGGAGCCTGCTCTGATACAGGCATAGCTGAGAAGAACAAGTTCAGTCTTTCCCCTTGTCAACTACAAGATAAGTTTATTTCCTTCCTAGTGTTTGCTTCCATGGCCCTATCAAGCAAAAGAGGACAGGCTTAGTCATGTGGAATGGAGCTACCCACCAATCCCCTAATAACTTATGGGGCAGAAGCTGGCTTCATTTATAGTATATGAAGGTTCTTCTTGTCATGGTCTCTGTCATTTTATATGTGGTGGATGATTCTTTTAAACCTTTTCCATATCACGAGATTATATCTTCCCATGTTGCTCCTATCTGTACCAGAAAGGCATTTTTATCCTTCCAAGGTTCTATCTCCTAACAAAGTTTTTCTGAATGGTAATCTCATATCAGTGTCTTCCACTAAATGTGCTGCTCTTCTCTTTTTGACTTAACACTGCACTACAATGTAAGACACACAATGAGCACAGCTTAAGCCCTGGTAAATACTGGCTTGCCTTTAAAAAAGGGAAAAAAGAAAAAAAATACGTGTTTGAATTTATGCTAAAGGTAGATAAATAATTCTAATTACAGTGTACACAACTAATATATATGGAGAAATACAAATATGTAGATACAAGAATGGATATATATCCTTGAGATCATGCAACGTTTTATAACTTCAGCAGTCGACTTCTGTCCTCATTTACTTTTTCATTTTATAGTTTTAGTAATTAAAGCCTAATTATTTATTTTGCACACACACATACATATCTATCTATCTATCTATCTATCTATCTATCTATCTATCTATCTATCTATCTATCTATCTATCTATCTATCTATCTATCTATCTGTAGCATAAGTAGAGGAGGAACTAAGCCCCAACGGTAGAGGCTGGGATATGCAGTTTAATGTGGGAATATTTGAGCATAAAGATTATTCTTATTAAAAACAATTGAAACTAAACATAACATAAAAGTGTCTCATTTGGCAGCCAGAGATTTCAATGCTCAGAAAGATGAAAAAGGGTCTTGCCCCGTCATTAGTAGTCTAGCGTCTACACTAGCAACCTTCTATATTAATCCATGTGAATCAGTAAGAGGGCTACCAAGGTGATATACCTAAGGACTGCTGATTTATAATCCCACCATGACCTGGAGGATCTGAATGACTGATAATAGAAAGGTAGAATTACCACTACCACTACTATTACCGCCTTTTCTGCTTGTTCTCCTTTTGTTCTCTTCCTCCTCTATCTCTCTTACTTTCTTTTCTTTTCACTCTTGTTCTCAGTTCATACTGCCATTTTGTCATTGACTGAATTTGCTTCTAGCTGTGGTGATGCAAGATTTAATGGGCAAACATATGTATTATAATTCCAATGACTTCACCTTTTATTTCAAGCAATATTGTTAGGTGTTTTGAAATCATGCAAGGCTTTATGACTTCAGCAGAGGAAGTAGACATTTTTGTTCACATTTACTTTATTCTTTTATTGCTTTAGTAAGTAAAGCCTAATTACTTTTATTTTGCATATAATAACATTGTCAATGATCTTTTCTTGGATGTTCTATTACTGCAGAAAGTGTTTGTGTACTCATTCATGGTGATTTTATTCCTCATGAGTCCTTAATTTTGCAAGTGGAGCTCATGTTGGGTGTTTTTTTTTGGGGGGGGTCCTAAGTCTTCTGCACTAAGCAAACTTCAGCAGTTTGTCTTAGGTGCTTGGGTCTTTCTTTATGTAAATACTCATTGTGATGAGACCTAATTGTGCATTTGCCAGAGAGTGTCAAGTCTGAGTTTATGAGTTCTCTGGAGAAAAACCCCTTTCCTTTATTGTTCTTTGGTTAAGTTGGAATTTTCTCATCCAAGCTTCCCTCCCTTTCTCTTCAAGTTACCCCTGTGTTTCTCATACTGCGCACCAGGGATTGCAGGCCTCTATCAGGCTCTCACTTCTCTCTCCCTATTTAATTTCAAACTAATATTCTTCTGTCATTTTGATGCCATTTAAACCAAGCCACTTGGACATATTCTCTGAGAGAAACCAATTGCTTGACCAATAATATGTCAATTATCCTTCAAATTCTGCCTCTTAGGAAATTCCCTAACTTCTCTATTTCCTTAGATCTATTTCTTAAAGTTTGTTCAGTTATGTTTATTCACATTTCATAGCTCCATTTTGAAGCAAAGGAATTTTGCTTTCTTTTTCAATATCTAATTTTCTACATTTTTTGGAAGCTAGTTTTAGCAATGCTATGAAGTTCAGGTGGAATAATGTACTACAGAATCTCATGCTACTAACAGTGCTACCAGGAGTGGAAAACTGATGTGTCTTGGGTGGTTTGCTAAGTGCAATGGATATTCAAAGTACAGTTATAGAACCTATAGAAATAGCATATTTTCAAATGATTCCATGGCAAAATGTGAGAAAAAAGGAAGAAGAGAAGAATACACAGCCCCAAATTAATAGTACATGGCCAAATATATTAATTAAAATGCCCCAAATTCATAAGAATACATTTATTCAAATATAATACAAATAGGGGCCTGAAAGATGACTAAGCATGAAGAACCATTTCTTCTCTTCCAAAGGACCCAAGTTTAGTTCCCAATACCCTGGTTGGCCAGCTGTCAATCACCCGTAACTCCAGTTATCCTGAAACTTCCACCTTCTTCTGGCCTTTGCAGGTACTACACACACACACAGACACACAGACACACAGACACACACACACACACACACACACACACACACATATACATGCACACACAACATGCACATACAAATAAATGAAAATAAAAGTAAATAGTCACAAATGAAAATAAAAGTGAATAAAGAGACATATGAATGAGCATATATGAAAAAGTTATTCAACAGTAGTAAACATTTTTTAAAAGGCTAATCAAATCCTGACTCTAGTCTGAACATTGGTTATCAAAAAGATCTAAAGTTAACAATTGCTAAGAAGAAAGTTTGAAGGAGGAGTCACACATTTATTCTGTAACTGGGAATATATGCCATTGTATTCATTATGATAGAAAACACTGAGTCTCATCAAGAAATTAAGAATAGAACTGTGCTATCATCCAGAAAACTCACCATTAACTACTATTTATCCAAGGGAAGTAGAATAATAATATTCAAACTGTAAATACACACACTTATTCACTGTAAACCAAGATGTGCAATTACCTATGTACCCATCAATGTTTAAAGAAATGTGTTGTAATACACAAGATACTGTATGCAGTCCTATTAAAATGACAAAACACTATTGCCATTGGATATATATGGCAATAGTTTTATATATATATATATATATATATATATATATCAGCTGGAAAACATTATATTACATGAAATAAGTTCCACAAAGGAGTCAATGTCACATGATCCTATAGATATTTGGTACCTAAAAAAGCTAATCTCATAGGAGTATGTGATGTTGTTTACCAGAAGATAAAGAGAGTAGAGGGGGTGGGCAGGAAGAAGTTGGCCAACTGTACATTACAGGTAGGTAAATAGATGGGTTGTTGTGTCTAACATGCAACAGGATGATCTTAACAAAGCATACTATCTATTTCAAAGTTGTTGCAGAGAACTCTCAATGTTCTTAACACCAAGAAAGGATTATACATTAAGTATCTTGCTTTAATCAGCACATGATACACACACATAGAAATTCACACCATTATTCAGAATATGTACAATTATTATGTGACAAGAATTAAATGGCACTAAAATTGTATTTAATTATTACTTAAAACCTTAATTTCCCTAAAGAGACTTTACATATTTATGCCTCAGACACCTTCATATCTGAACTCTTCAGAACCATTGAAGTCCCTTCAGCACTATGTTGTAATTAATTGGGTCTAGTGTCATGAATACTCTACTTCCATCATAGATCCATTGCATGCTAGCATTGTAACCTTCATTGAAATACTTAAGCTTTCTAAATACTGTGTAGGTTTTTTTCCCTACCAATTTGGACATTTAATTTACAGAATAATTGATTGTATTCAGAGGAGTGTAAAGTGCCTGGTTCACAGTAGATTTTCAATAGAGGACATTTACTACTATGATGACCACTATGTTATTACTTCCTGGAAAACACATAAAGCACTACAAATAGCAACTACTATAACTTTTCAAGGCTTTCTGGATTTCAGACTAAAGCAAGGTAAGGAGAACAGAGATGACTCAATGGTTAAATCACTTGCTGTGCAAGGCCTCATGCTGAAGTTTGGATCCCCAGAACTGAAGTTAATGCTTAGTGGGTATGGGGGTAAATTCTGCCTAGGAAGGTGGAGATGGAAGATGCATGGAGTAAGCTCTTCTTCTAGTGAGACTAGCCACATTGGTAAGCTTTGGATTTGCTTGAGAACCTAACTTCAATTATCGAGGTGGAAAAACCTACATTTGCATGCACATCTATATGTACATGCATACACAAAATAGAGAATAAAATAAAAAAATATATGCATGGCACAAAGGCCTTAATGAAGGCTACTGTGTTATATTCCAGTCAGGATGTGCTGACTTTGGGAAAGATTCTTTGTTTTGTGCTAACACTAATAACCTCAAGTGTAGTAGGATTTGGACTGATCAACTTTGTGCAGCTGTTGCCTAATGGCCAAGTCCTGATCCAAATCTGTACCTTTACCCCAATCACCCTCTTCCTGCCCACATCTATCAGTCTGGAATTCATCTTCTAGCTTCCCTCCTTACTGCATTCTGCAGTGAGTGATATTCTGTCCACTGTGGGGCTTTCTCGACAGTGTCAGGCTCCTTCCTTTCCTTAGTAGGAATCCTTACCTCCTCTGCTGTCATCAAGATTCCTTGTGGTCTCCACAGATAAGCTCAGAGGATCCTCTCCTATCAAGCTTTCCTCTGGCGTTGGGATTAAGCTCCACATACATATATCTCTATGATAGTTATGATTTCATTCTGGTCATGAAGTTGGCTAGACAAAACCCTCAATGCTCCCCCATAACAATAGCTACAAATAGGTATTTGCGGCTCATTTCTTGATTTTTGTTGTGGTTATTCAAAAAGTGTTAAGTAAAACAGTACCTTGGTCTGGACAGGTGGCTCAGTAAGGCACCTGCTGCTAAGTCTGACAACTTGAGTTTGATCCATAAGGTTAGAAGGAGCCAACTGACTCTTACTTCTCGTTCTCTAACCTCCTCACAGCACACTGTGGCACACATGTGCACACACACTAAATAAATTAAAATGTAAAGCATAGCGTGTTTTCTGATTAATGAAGAAAAGATCGTTTGAGGACAAGAAGTAAGAAGAGCTAGAACTAGTCTCATGAAGAGGCAGTTTAGTAACCCAGAGGGTTAATTCATCAGGGGATAATCAGAGTGGTATATATACACAGACACATTTTCCAAAAGGCAGAAAATAGATCTGTCGTTTCACTCTGTTTTCTCCTTGACTCTAGTCGCATTGAGGAAAGCAGGTGAAACTAATTTAACGTTCTATTTAAATCTAGCAGGTATTTTTATTTGCCCAGAGCAAAATATCTCATTCAATAAATGCCTGTCAGGCCAAGAATAGATGATGACCAGGTTTGTCTGAACAGATAATAATCCTGAAGTCTTGAGGCCCCTGCTGCTGACCTTCTATCAGAGAAAGACCTGAGCTTTGAATCAGTGATGATGTGCAGCTCGTCCCTCACCCTGACATCTCTGCATCACAGAGATCCTTGCAAATCAATTCTCACAGTTCAGAAGTACTTCGTGCTTGCATCAAAATGAGAAACAACTGGGGTTTGGGCAAATCCCTACTGCTGAAGAGGTTGATTCTCGAATATGCATAAATACACAATTTTTTAAGTACAGATTAGATGTATTTGCATGTGAAATCCTTTATGACGTTATTTAAAAAGAGATTTTCATGAGATGGCATGTTCCTTTATGTGAGAAGTAGTCTTTCAGTCCTTCTAAAATGATTTGGGTTTTCAGTTTCAGATAACCCAAAAGGTTGTGTCTCATAAGAATTATGAGAAATAACTATAAATTCATGACTAGCAGGATCATCATGATGTGATCTAATGACCTAATTTGTTCATTGTAGCACATCTGTCCAAAGACAAAACTAGAGCTCAAAGATTAGAGTTAAGAGTGCATACTGCTCTTGCCAAGGACCAGAGTTCGGTTTCCTGCATATACATTAGGAGTCTCACAACTGTCTGTAACTCCAGCCCTAACAGATCGGACACTTTTTTATGGCCTACCCATGCACGTGTACTCACATGCACATACATAGCCACATGCAGACATATCTATAAAGCAAAAATAAGAGCCACAACATAAAACACACATGGTATGGTGTTTTATAGGACAACAAAGGGGGGACTTTGAGGATGGAAGATTCCATCTGCAGGTCAGATCCCCTGCAGTAAGGAAGCATTAGACACCAGTGTTTGGTGTGTGGATCTCCTTAGAAGAAGCTTCCACACACTGTTGTGAGTCAGCTTTCCTGTCCAGAACCTCTCCATCCACATGAGGCGTCTGCATAGTTAACCTTTCAGGAAGAAATAGAAAAATCTGTCAGTTATCTATGAAAATAAGTTTAAAATCTAGAGTCTTTCCACAATCTTATGACAAGTACTTTTGCAAGGTGATCCATAACTTTTGCCCTCATGCTCTACTATCCAGTCACAACAGGATGCATTTGTCTGAGTCTTTCATCAATGTTCTCACTTTGTTTGGCTTCAGTGCTACATTTGTAGAGTCACTAAGAGCAACTGAATAGGGTTACACTCTCTCAATTAGCTGCCTTGTGATAAGTGGGCAAGAAATACTTACAGGTAGGAAAGAGAAGTTAGTATGTTTTGAGCTGAGATATGGGTTTTGCTCCTGGCAACATAAGAATGAGAGTTGTGCCTCTCTATGAATGAAAGGACCTGAATGGAAGCTGCACCTAACACTCTAAAAGGCTGAGTAGCTTATGGGAACCTCAGTGACTATGAAAAGGCTAGAATGGCACAGGTCTACAGCCTAATTGGAGTTCATCTTGAGCTATCCTCAGCCCCTTAAACAGCCATTCATTATTGACCAACACATTAACTGAGATTCTCAGGATGTTGTTAAAGAATATATGGGACCTATTGCAGTTTCCTCTCTCTCTCCGTAATCTGATATTCTCAGCAAGATCATTGGAAAATGTTTGATTTATGACTCTTTTGTTTTTATAAAAGCTTCCTGAAAATGTTACTATCCTGAGCATGGAACTTGAGGGAAATGAAAATCTGTGGTTTTGTGTCATGGTCACTTGTATTTGAACTCAGAATAAATTCTTATCCATTTTGAAGGGGGAAGCCGTGTTTTCCACATTAAGAAAAACAAAGTTTTACTGAGAGCAAAGATGGCTTCCAGATCCTAGTTACCAACTTAGTAAAAAATAAATGTATTGAGGCAGACTAGAGCTGAGTCTTGCTAAAGGCGAACACTGGAAATTCAAATTTATATCCGCAGTTTGTTACTCTGATTGGTGAAAGGTGTGGGATGTTGGTTCAAGAGGCTCATTGAAATGGATTGCTGGGAGTAAGGAGTTTATTAGAAGAGTTATTATTGCCATGGGCAGGAGGACAGACAATAAACAGGGCAGGGGTCTATGGAAAGTCCTAGCGCCAAAGACAAATGCTATAGCAAGGGTTCTAAAGAGAAGAGTCAGGGCCCGTGTGACAGAAGTCGTAGTTTGCATGTTCTTACAGCTTTCTCAATGTGGGGCAATTTCACAGTGGGACCCTCTGGTTTCCCTGGCTGGAGGCAGGAAAAGGAGAGTTCAGAATGAAATTAATTACTCCCAATACTTACTTTGGTATAAACTCATTTCTCTACGGGAGAAACCTGGGTTTCTCTCAGTGTGCCTGCTAGGTGTAGACTGGCAGAAGGGAAGGAATAAATGAAGAGGCAAAGGCTGTGGGCACTTTTGAGTAGGAACAATATTATTGGAAATAAACGGGATAGTTGAGAACATTAAAAGTTGAGATGGGATTGAATATCTAGTTCTTTAGTAAAATTTCTCAATATTACTTTAAAGTTTCTCTTTCAAACCATTCCTAAAAGCTGTATCTACACTAAACAGCTCATTTCTGGGAATTCTCAATGTAGCAAAAAATGTTGAAAATTCATATTCTTTCTCTGAAAATGGTAATAGCAATTATCTATTTTATGTATATTTCATGAAAATTCCAACAATTATAAATAATTTTCAAATATAAATTCTATGTAAAATTTGATATTACTATAATTGTTATCAGCTACATAACTTTTCAAAAGAATAGAAGATGAAATACTCATGTTCATTTTAATAGCAAGTAATTTAATAAATAATGATTTGAAATTAAATTAAGAAAATGACCATTTATAAAGTAGTCACAATTAACTGAGGAGTAGGAATAGATTTTTAATAAATATTATTTATTTTTCTTCATTTTCTTTATTCCATGGACAGTTATATTCATTTTTATGAAGAAATTATCTCTAAAATATTAAATAGCAATCCTAAATTCACATTATGGCTTATAAAAAATACAGGGTTTAGAATTAAAACCTATCTAAAAGTATAAATCCACATTCTTCAATAAAGTCTAAGTATTTCCAAGTTTTCTTGTACCATACAAGCAAGAAGTCTAATAAAATGTTTTATTAGTTGGGCAAGAATTTGAAGAAGTTTAAAATCTGTGTAGGAGGCTGAAAAGATAGCACAGGGAGTAATGTACATGCTGCACATGCATGGGAACCTAAGTTCAGGTCTCCAGCATTCAGTTTTTTTTTAAAAAAAGCAAACGTGGACACATTTTCCTGTTATACCATTTCGGGGGAATGGAGGAAGGTGGCCAGAAACAGAGAGATCCCTGGCAATAGCTGAGCAGCCATTCTAGCTAAAGGTCAATCTTAGCTTCAGTGAAATACTGCCTCAAAAAATAAGGTAAAGAAGTGATTGAGGAAAACATCCTGATGTCATCCTCTGGTCTCTCTACATATAACATGTACTCACATGTGTGTCTGTGCAAATACACAGACATATGCACAGACACATACAATAATCATGTGAAAAATTATTATCTGAGTTCAGAGTTGAGAAAAACGTGATGCTTTTAGGGGTTTTGGGCTGAATCTGTGGTAGTTTGAGTGAAAATGGACCCATTGGCTCATAGGGAGTGGAATTATTACAAGATGTGGCCTTGGTGGAAGAAATGTGTCACTGGGGGCAGAGTTTGAGGTCTCAGAAGCTCAAACAAGGCCTAGTGTTTCACAGTCCTTTCCTGGTACCTACAGACCCAGGTATAGAACTCTCAGTTCCTGTTCCAGCACCACATCTGCCTGCACACTGCCATGTTCCCTTCCATGATGATAATGGATTAAACCTCAGAAACTGTACTTCAGTCCCAATTAAATGTTTTCCTTTATAAGCGTTGCCATGGTCATAATGTCTCTTCACAAGAGAAGAAATCCAAAGACAGTATCCCTTCATATTTCCTCTGTTTTTTGCATAAACAAGCACCAAAAGTCCTAAAAGAAAAACATTAATGGATATTTTGTGTAGATCTATTTCTTTAATTTTAAAATTATTTTATGTGTTTGTGTGTTCTGTCTGTGTGTCTGTGAACCATGTCTGTGCTTGTTGCCCATGGAAACCAGAAGATGTCATCAGTTCCCCAGGAACTGGAATGTATAGGACATTGTTGGTGTTGGGAGCCCAACTCCTGTACCCTGGAAGAGCAGACAGAATTGCTAAGTGCTGAGTCATTTCATCAGCCTAGCTAATCCATATTAATACCTAACTCCTATCTTTTTATCCTTAAAATATTCTTAGATTATATCCTAGCTCTCCAATGTGATGAGTTGGGCATATGACCCATATCAATCAATCAATGAGTCTTGGTCTTAAAATAAGATTCTCCCAGTTATATGGAAGGTGTAATTAGTAAGAAAACAATTACACATTTGAAATGCCACAAAAGATAATTTATCACAATTTGTGCCTTTTTTAATGATAAAAATTTAATTTCACTAGAGACAGAGAATAAAGTATAAGAATGCAAATATGAAAGAGAAGGGTCGGAGGAAAAGTTTATTCCAACATAAATGCTATGATTTCCTTTAATAAGAAGCATACATGGTAAACTGGCAACGTATCTTTTTTTAAAATGTATTACATTTTTAAAAAAATACCAATCCAAGTTCCCACTCCCTCCCTTCCTCCCATTCCCTCCACACACACTCTCACCCCAACCCCATTTAATCCTCAGAGAGGTTAAGACACATTACTTTGTGAGAGGTCCAAAGCCCTCCCTACTATATCTAGGCTGGGCAAGGTATACATCCAAAGAGAATAGGTTCCCAAAAAGCCAGTGCATGCAATAGGGATAAACCCTGGTGCCACTGCCAGTGGCCCCTCTGTCTGTCCTAGCAATTCAACTGTAAATCACATTCAGAGGGACTAGTTTGGTCCTATGCTTGTTCCTTCCCTGTCTGGATGGAGTTGGTGAGCTCCGATTAGCTTAGATAAACTGTTTCAGTGTGTGTCCCCATCATGGTTTTGACCTATTTGCTCATATTCTCATTCCTTCCACTATTCAACTGAACTTTGAGAGCTCAGTTCAGTGTTCCAATGTGGGTCTCTACCTCTGTTTCCATCAGTTGCTGGATGAAGGTTCTATGGTGATATTTAAGATAATCATCAGTCTGACTACAGGGCAAGTCAAGATCGGGCCCCTTCTCCTCTATTGCTTAGGGTCAAGATTGGGGCTCCCTCTCCTGTATTGCCTGGGGTCCTAGATAGGGTGGTCCTTTTGGATTCCTGGGAATTTCTCTAGAGTCAGATTTCTGCTAACCCTATAATGGCTCCGTCAATCAATATATCCATTTCCTTGCTCTCATTCTGTCCTTCCTCCATCTTGACTATCCCATTCCTTCAAGTTATTCTCAACCTTCCCCTTCTCCCCTCCTCTCCCCCTTCTACACACCCTTATACCCCCACCCTCATGCTCCCAATTTTATCAGGAGATCTTTTCTGTTTCCAATTTCCAGGTGAATCTATATACATTTTTCTTTGGGTTCACCTTATTACTTAGCTTCTCTAGGATCATGAACTATAGTCTCAATCTCCTTTGTTTATAGCTAGTATCCACTTATGAGTGAGTACATGCCATATTCATCCTTTTGGGTCTGGATTTCTCACTCAGGACAGTGTTTTCTAATTCCATCCATTTGCATGCAAAATTTCAAGATGTCATTGTTTTTACCGCCGAATAGTACTCTAATGTGTAGATGTGCCACACTTTCTTTATGCATTCTTCCATTGAGGGGCATCTAGGTTGTTTCAAGGTTCTGGCTATTACAAATAATGCTGCTATGAACACAGTTGCACAAATGCTTTTGTAGTATAATTGGACTTCTCTTGGGTATATTCTCAAGAGTGGTATTGCTGGATCCTGAGGTAGGTTGACATTCAATTTTCTGAGAAACGACCACAGTGATTTCCACAGTGGTTGTACAAGTTTGCATTCCCACCAGCAATGAATAAGTGTTTCCCCTTACTCCACATCCTTTCTAGCATAAGCTATCATTGGTGTTTTTGATCCTAGCAATTCTGACAGATGTAAGATGGTATCTCAGAGTTTGATTTGCATTTCCCAGATGGCTAAGGATGTTGAATATTTCCTTAAGTATCTTTTGGCCGTTTGAGATTCTTTTGTTGTGAATTCTCTATTTAGTTCAGTACCCCACTTTTCAATTGGATTATTTAGAAATTTAATGTCTAATTTCTTGAGTTCTTTATATATTTTGGAGATCAGTCCTTTGTCTGATGTGGGGTTGGTGAAGATCTTTTCCCATTCAGTACGCTTCCTTTTTTTCTTATTTTCAGTGTTCTTTGCTTTACAGAAGCTTCTCAGTTTCAGGAGGTCCCATTTATTTATTGGTGCTCTCAGTGTCTGTGCTACTGGGGTTATACTTAGGAAGTAGTCTCCTGTGCTCATGCATTGAAGACTACTTCTCACTTTCTTTTCTATCAGATTCAATGTGTTCTACATAATAGAAACAGAAGGAACATTGTCAAACTCTTTTTATGAGGCTAGATACCCTGATACCAAAATCACACACAGACTCAACCAAGAAAGAGAATTACAGAGCAATCTCACTTATCAACATGGATGCAAAAATACTCAATAAAATACTGGCAAACCGAATCTAAGAATACATCAAAAAAATATCCACCATGATCAAGTCAGCTTCATCCCAGAGATGCAGGGCTGGTTCAACATACAAAAATATTTCAATGTAATCCACAATATAAATATACTGAAAGTAAAAAAGATCATTTCATTAGATGCTGAAAAAACATTTGACAAAATCCAACACCCTTTCATGATAAAGGTCTTGGAGAGATCAGTTATACAAGGAAACATATCTAAATATAATAAAAACACTATATATCAAGCTGACAGCCAACATCAAATTAAATGGTGAGAAACTCAAAGCAATTCCACTAAAATCAGGAACAAGACAAGGCTGTCCACTCTCTCCATATTTCTCCAACATAGTTCTTGAAGTTTTAGCAATAACAAAAAGACAACAAAAGGAGATCAAGGGATTCAAATAGGAAAGGAAGAAGTCAAACTTTTGTTATTTGCAGATGATATGATAGTATATATAAGTGACCCCAAAAACTCTACCAGAGAACTCTGACAGCTGATAAATACCTTCAGTGATGTGGCAGGATACAAGATCACCTCAAAAAAATCAGTAGCCCTCCTATACTCAAATGATAAAGAAGCTGAGAGGGAAATCAGAGAAACATTACCTTTCACAGTAGCCACAAATAGCAAATAGCATAAAGTATCTTGGGGTAACACTAACCAAAGAAGTGAAAGCCCTATTTGACAAGAACTTTAAGTCTTTGAAGAAAGAAATTAAAGAAGATACCAGAAAATCGAAAGAGCTCCTATGCTCTTGGATAGGTAGGCTCAACATAGAAAAAATGTCAGTCCTACCAAAAGCAATCTATAGATTCAGTGCAATCCCCAACACAATTCTTCATAGATCTTCAAATAAAAACAATCAACTTAATATGGAAAGACAAAAAAGCCCAGGATAGCCAGAACAATCCTGGACAATAAAGGAGCTTCTGGAGGCACCACCATCCCCAGCATCAAGCTCTATTACAGAGCTACAGTAAGGAAAACAGCTCGGTACTGGCATAAAAACAGAGATGTTGACCAATGGAACAAAATTGAAGACCTGGATATTAATCTAAACACCTATGAACTCCTGATTTTTGACAAAGAAGCTAAAATTATACAATGGAAAAAAGAATGTATCTTCAACAAATGGTGCTGACATAACTGGATGTCAACATGTAGCAGAATGAAAATAGATCCATATCTATCACCATTCACAAAACTCAAGTCCAAATGGATTAAAGACCTTAATTGGCATCATATCTTAAGGTTCTTAGTCTCATTAATGAAAGAATTTCAAACAGAATCTTAAGGGCATTTTCATAGCATTAAGACAAACAAAATCCCAGAGCAGAAAAGATGTAAATCCAAGAAAATCCCAAGAGAATGGAAGGAAATAAGCAGTCACATTTAATCTAGAATGGGTTTGTATGAAGTGTTTTATAGTGGTTTCAATGAAAATGACTCCCATAGGATTATAGAGAGTGACATTATTTGAAAGGATTAGGACATGTGGACTTGTTTCAATGGCTGTGGACTTATTGGAGGCAGTTTATCACTGGGGGTGTGATCTGAGGTTTCAGAAGGTTAAACCAGGATAAGTGTCTCTGTCTCTCTTCCTGCTGCCTATAGATCCAGATCTAGAACTCTAAACAACCTGCCTGGCACTGTGTCTGCCTGCTTGTGGCCAGGTTCAGGTAAATATTCTCCTTTATAAAGAGTTTCAGTAGTCATGGTGCCTCTCCAGAGCAATAGAGCACAGACTAAGAGAGAGGTCAAATACAGGGGAGACAAACAGTCATATTGCGTGGAGGGATGAATTAGGAAACAAGCACAGAAGCCTTAAATGTTGGGATAACCCAGAGCATTAAGGAAAACATGCTTGGAAATAAAGTAGGAGCAAAGGAAAAGAATAATTCAGCAAAGTGGGCTGACCCATGGAGCTGCATGACTGCAGTCTAGTTAGCTGTTGCTCTTATGTCAGGGATTCTGAGAAGAAGAAGTGCAGTGTCTAATTAGTTCATTTCTATCTTTATAGCATGGCTTACAGTGAGACCAACTTCCTTAGAGTGGCCCTGTGGTCAAGTGATTGACCAGACTCAATTGGAATGCTAGGTTTCCACCCAGGCCAGAGATTTTATTCTCTTGATCAGAGAAGAATTTTTTTGTGCTCTAACAACAGCAAAGTGCAGTTAAGTTGTAGATTTGGTTCCAGGCTCTGAGACTAACCAGCAATGTGATTTGGGGCAGAATGTCTTGTTTTCTCAGATGTCAGAACACGTGGGACTAAAGTTACCGAAGATTGTGAGCTGCCAAAAGTGGGTGTTGGAAACCAAATTTGGTCCTCTGGAAGAGCAGGAAGTACTCTTAACTGTTGAGCCATCTCTCCAGTGACCAATAGAGTTTTATTTTGACCAGGACGATAGTTCTAAGAATGATCAAACCATAAAAAACTCAAAATATTTTACTAATTAGTATGTTCAAATCTGTTCTGAAATTTTTCATTAAATTATAATAAAATAATTATCCAATAAATTAGATTTTCAATTTTTTAAAAATGTCAGAACATGCTCCTTAAAAGTCATACATTAAATGTAGCACCTGTTTTTTTTAAAGAGGTAGAGTTCTTTTTTAAAAGCAACTAATTCATTAATATGTCCACATTTATTTGACATGATGTTTGTTATACGACCTTGCTCTTGACAAGAGATGATACTCATTGCCTCCTTCTTTTCTATATATGTGATATCTCACCCATGAAAAGCTATGCTCTCTTTCTCTCTCAATGAATTTAGCTGGATTTGCTTTCACAAAAATATGCAGAGAGCAAGGCATGCTATACCAGTGTAGTAGTTTGAATCGTAGGCGCGGATGTGTTTATATTCATTCTCGTCGGTGGTGCTGTTTGGGTAGGTTTCAGAGGAATGGCCTTGTTGCAGGAAGTATGTCTTGGCCGTGGACTTTCAGAGCTCATATCACTTCCAGTGAGTGCTCTGTTTCATGCTTATGGTTCAAGTTGTATACTTTCAACATCTGTTCCTGCTGCCATGCTTGCCACTTGCTAGAATCACTGACCTTAACTCTCTAGAACTTCATACCAACATGAATTCCTCCTTATATAAGTTGCTTTGCTCATGTTTATCACATCAATAAAAGAATAAAAAATAGAGCATCTTGTAAAGTAACTACCATCATGGACTTCCTTTCTCTTATTAGCTAAGTTCTTTATCAGATGTTCATTAACAGAAAGCCCAATATACTGTGATAGCCAAAGCTAGACCCATGATGAGGCTGTAACAAGCAACGTAGGAGACTTAGTCAATCCCTAGGGACTCCTAGCATCATCACAAAAACACAACTCTCATTTCAAATGTGTTAAAAAGATTTTTTTTTCTGAAATCAAGTAGGAGTAACTATGACCCATGAACACAGACTTCCTTAAATTTCATGTTCTAGCATAAAAATAGTTTCATGAACTGCTTACAGTGACTGGACAAAGAAAATCACAAATCAAAATGATTGCCAAATACAATGGTGGAAACATCAGAGAGGCTGGTGATAGCCTTAGGCCTTAGATGCTATCTGGAAGCATTCTTAACCCTTTGGTTGATGGAAACATGAGATCTGCTCATACATTACACAGGATATTTAGCTGGCAGTAACAGTATGTTAGGTCTGACACAGGCATAGGCAAGGAATGACTATTTAGGGGCTTAAACATAGCCCAAGGTAAATTATAAATAGTTGCTGAATTTGCACCATTCCAACCTCTCCACATCACAGAAGTTTTAGTAACCTTTATGCACATGGCCCCTTGCCAGGAATTCTCATTCATACTACTGTCATGGTCAGGTGAATACAGAAGCAGTCTTAGCTCTAACTCCCTCAGCTACCACATGGAGTAGAAATATCAAGCAAAATGGAGCATCAAATTAGGATTAAGGGAATTGATACAGTATTATTTTAAACCATTTATGTTTAGGGCATAAGTGGCTAAATAGCTGCAGAAATACAAATCAATGCTTTTAACTGAACAGCAGCAGGACATGAGTGATGCCCTCAGCTCTAGTCATTAAGGTGCACCAAAAACACGAGATGAGATGAAATCAATGAGTTTCCTTGCAAAGGAGGCAACTTTATTAATTTATGTGCCTCACTGTAATGAAGGCAAGCTCTGTCACTCAAATATGTCAATATTTCCAGACATGAATAGTCTATATAAATAATAGTGCCAGCTACTAAGAAATCAAGTGAATTGGAATAGTTCCTTGTCAACATCTTCACGAGACATGTGAGTGGTCACTTTCTAATGAGCATATTATTTGGTGGACATGGAATGTAACAGAAGAATGGGTCCCATGCTCTTAAGTAGTGGACATCACAGAAATAGAGTAATCAGGGGTCCTCACACTGGAGAACCCTGATAAGGAAGGACAGACTAGCCTTTATGGTAACTACTTCATTAGTTCATATCATTTTTCTCCACTGTCAAGCAGACAAACTCATTACAAATTCATGTTTCTTGTGCAACAAAATCAAGAACACTTAGCTGTTGTTGGAGACCCTTAAAAATCTCTCAACCCTCTATTTATGGCAGTCTCTTATGTTATTGTCCTGGTTTCATTTATGTTGCTGTGAGAAAATACCCTGACAAAGAGCAATTTCAGAGAGAAAGGGTTTATTTGGACTACAATCCCAAAATCAGTTCATCAAGAGTCAAGGCAGGAACCGGAGGCAGCTAGGCAAATCCCATTCATGAACAGAAGTAAACAAGCAAGGTTGCCCAGCATTCAGCCAGCTTTTTCTGGAGTTCAGGGCCTCAAACCGGGAAAGAGTGTCACTTAGTTTCAGGCTGTGTCTTTCCACATCAAATAAGGCGACTGAGACAGCCCCTCTAAGAAAAGTCCACTGGCAAACCTGATTTAGACAATCCCTCATCAAAACGCTCACCTGCTTTCGGCTTTCGGCTCGGAGGAGGCAACGGTGCAACTTTCTTCGGTCGTCCCGAATCCTGGTTCATCCGACACCAGCTGCCTCCACCATGCCACCCAAGTTCAACCCCAACGAGATCAAAGTCGTGTACCTGAGATGCACGGGAGGTGAGGTCGGCGCCACATCTGCCTTGGCCCCCAAGATCGGCCCCCTGGGTCTGTCTCCCAAAAAAGTTGGCGATGATATTGCCAAGGCAACCAGTGACTGGAAAGGCCTGAGGATTACAGTGAAACTGACCATCCAGAACAGACAGGACCAGACTGAGGTGGTGCCCTCTGCCTCTGCCCTGATCATCAAAGCCCTCAAGGAGCCACCAAGAGACAGGAAGAAGCAGAATAACATTAAACACAGCAGAAATATCACTTTCTACGAGATCGTCAACATTGCTCGGCAGATGAGACAGGTCTTTAGCCAGAGAACTTTCTGGAACTATTAAAGAGATCCTGGGTACTGTACAGTCTGTGGGCTGCAATGTGGATGGGCGCCACCCTCATGACATCATTGATGACATCAACAGTGGTGCTGTGGAATGCCCACCTAGCTAAGAAGCAACAAGAGAAGATATTTCAATAAAAGACCATCTGTAAAAAAAAAACCTCTCTCCTATGTTGCGGCAAGGTGACAGAATCATCCACCACAGCAATTTCTTTCCAAGTTCTTGCAAAACACATCCCCTTATTTTTCTATCATTACTGTTTCCTTATCTGTTTGTTTTACTTTTATGCAGATTGTTAGACCTCGGATTTCCTATAAAATGCCCAAATTCTGTCCTTCCACTTGGATACAGAACAACTTTGCAATACACATATTTCGTGTACTACTTCCCTGCTTTCATCCCCCATAGAAGATTTCACTTTTATTCAATCATAGTCATCGTTACATTTTCCATTCTTAGCCCTCATTATGCCTTGCTTGTTATGCTTTTCTTCTGAAATGGTACCCATGGCAACTTGGGAGTGAATAACATCTCTGTAGAACATATTCAGGTCTGTCAGTTCATCATACATCATTCTCCAAGTCAGGGCATCCTTATCACAAGCTTCACCTACACCTTATGAGGTGAGCATGGAACCCCCAAGCATACCCCCGTACCTCTATAAACTAGATTTCCTGTATACTTCATTCAGTATAATAGTCTACTTTTAAAGGGAGCATTCTAGCTTTGAAAATAAGCATACTTTTCTTCTTTTTGTTTGGTATCTAGGAACATGTAAACTGCAACCCAAATATTCTCAAACTGATTTATTTTGCCTCTCCATCACCAACATCCTCATTGGGGCTCATGCACATGATCTACACTACAACCACTCTTGCCATGATAGTAGGAGCTTGACCACCTGTCCCTATCTGTTCCAACTCCATATGATTCTGGGCAGCTCCAGGCTGGTCTTTTTAGACTTCTCCACAGTTACTGACTTAATCCCACAAGTACTGTTCTTAGTTTCACAAATTAAATACCAGATTTTTTTCAATTTGACTTTCCCCTCAAACTTACCCCTCTCAAACATTTGTACCACATTACTCCTCCATGTTTATGTTGTATTCTGCACTAAAGGGAATCTGGTGGTGATGGTAAAAAATTCATCATACCATTTAAAACTTTGTGTACAAAATCTACTTTCACCTACAAACCTTCTGCATCAGTTTTCTACCCAAAGATATATATGCTTAGCATGGTGGTATGCACATCTGACCCCAGCAGTTAGGAGGTCGAAAAAGGTGGATCTTTGTGTGTTCTAGGCAGGTGAGCCTAGTCTACATAATGAATTCTCAGGGTAGTCAGAGAAACATAGTGAGCCAGTAACCTCAAAAATAAATAGAAAATGTATTTGTATATGTGTGAACATGTACATGTGTGTATATGTGTGTGTATGATGTGTTTAAGGCATAGAGAAAATAAAGGCTTTTCATAACATTTTATAATCCTCTAAACTCTTTTTTAATGTTTGTTACAATTTTCTATGTTAAAATATGTTTTTATTTATTTTTGTTTTATTCTATGGGTGTTTTGCTTGCCTGCATGACTGAGTACCATGCACATGCCTGGGTACCCATGGAAGCCAGAAGAGGGCATTGGATCCCCTGGAACTATTATAGACAACTTTGAGCCACTACATTGGTCCTGAAGATCCAACTTGGGTCTTCTTGTTCTGACCTGCAGGGCCAACTCTCCAGCCCCTATTTGTCTACATTTCTTATAATAGCGCTGACAGTTGCAGGTGTTTGTATACCAGTCCTACCCACTCTTTCCCACCAGGCTTTAGGTTCCTTGAAGAAACTGTCTGTGCTTCAGTTGGTAGTTCTTGTAGCTTGTATAACATGTGGCACATTGTAGAAGTTCTGTAATGTTTGTTAGCTTGCAGTAGACTACAGTTAAGAGACCCGCATGGGGATCAAGCCTGTGACCTCAGCCTCATTATCACTGAAGCCTGGCCACAAGAAAAATATGAAAAGGGGCAGACATTCCTGTTAAACTTAAGCTTTAATTAAAGTACATTTTAATTCTCAAGACAAGTTCCAGTTTAGTGACCCTGAAGAGGAAAAAAAGAATGTCCTCTATTCATTAACTGAGCAGGGATAGATGTTAGAAATTTCCATTTTAAAGTAGGCAACATTGGGCTAGACAAACTGGAAAAAAGAACAAAAGTGCTGAGAGATAGATTGAGACAAGGGGAGTCATGAAGCTTTTTGAGCTAATGCATTTGGTGAACCAAAAACACTGCCCTTTCTTACATTTTTGGATCTGCTTGAAGTATAAGGAAAAAAATAGGAATAAAACATAAAATTGCTATTCCCAAAGAGCTTAAGCTTCTCTCCACTGATTTTATGTGTGTACATAGTTTTTATCGTCTATCTAGAATAATTTATAATCGGCTTATTGCTTATTGTTCGTGACTTGCTCATCTTTGTCTCTCTGCCACAAAATGCCTATGCCTCTTTACTTGAAATAACCTTCAGTTCTGCCTGTAACAGTGAAGATGAGAGAGCAGCAAAATTCTTTTACAAAGAGCCTTTAGAAGTTGCAGAGAGTCCCTGGGACCACCTTTCCACTCTGCCGTAGAAGTGGAAAAAAAACCCCATAGACTATTCATGGATAGACAGATGTTGCTGTGTTTAAAATATGAGGCAGGATAGACCTGCTGCAGTTTGGACATAAATTATTTGTGTGCTCCAAAGCCTTCTCTATGAAACCTTTCACATTTGCCTCTATTTTATTCCATTTCTTCATTGATATCATTCCTTGCTTAGCCAAGGTGTAAACTGCTTTGAATTGAAAAAGAAAGGCAGAAAAGATTGACTATGGACTAAAAAGCATGTAGAAATGAGTTGAGAGTAAATCAGATAAAATATGATGTGTATGTGTATAATAATGTAATGATAATATATATTATAATTGACATGCACCAAAATTTTAAATACATATTTATTTTTTAAAAAGCAAGGAAAGAAATGAGATAGCTTATCTTGGATATGATGACAAGAAGACTTAAAAACCTAGGAAGAGGACTGTGACTGCTAAGCTGAAATCCTCTTCCATTCTTTCTTTGGGAGGCTGAGAGACTAGACTCAAAACCAAGAGTTTCCTAGCATAGTGAGACTTTCTTGTTTATTATGAATCATGCACCTAACCACAGACATAATCAAGAAATGAGTCTCAGAACTCATCTACCACCTCCCAAATCTTCAGTGTTAAAGTGAAAACAAAATGCTCTAAGGAATGAGGAAGCAAACCAGGAAGAATTTGTAAACTGGACCTTCTTTATTATTTTTACACACTGGTTTCTCTGACCTGGCTTGGCCCTTGAGAATACCCATGAAATGGGAAAATGATGCAAGGGAAAGACATCAGAGACTTCTACAAGTCACTAGAAGATAGGAGAGGAGTCTGAGTTTTTTAGGTCATGTCCATATGGTGCAGAATTTGCCCCCAATAGCTTTGGAAGAGGAGGCTGACCATGCCAAAGCGAGGGTACAGCTATAGAGAGCAGCTGTGATCATTCACTGTGATTAAAGTAAAAGATACCAAAGATTCTCTGAAGTATCTAAAAGCTGCTTAACTTTCAAAATTTAGACATTGAGATTTTACTTATGAAATGACAATTTTATCATTTGTAGAGCAAACCCCTTCTGAATTCTTGGGTTGTCTTGTCTTTTTTTTAATTATTGAAAATGTAGATATATTTTATGTGATGTGAAATAAAAACTAACAATATATAAAAATAGATAATTGAGTTAATTAAAAGCTGAAAGCTGGTACTCAGTAGAAGTCATCATCACCAGAGTAAAATAGCACAACAGAGAGAGTAAGAACATGTCTTTAAAACACAGAACTGACAGGGATTTATATATAATTCCTAATTCTTTTTAAATTAAAAAAAAACATTTTCATGTCTTATATGGGTTATAAAATCCATCCCATTCCCTCCCTTATAATTTGCCTTCATCCCCCCCATACTTTCTCCTAAGTTCATGTACTTACTGTTCTAAACATACTGAGTATAGTAACCATCATCACCACTGAATGCTTCGAAATTCTTGATTTGGATTTATGTCCAGGTACAACTAACATTGATCTTGCTAATAGTAAAATTTAATTTGCAGGTATATATTTTTATCAGAAGCTTAACATTATACATTATACATTATATATCTAGGTCCTTGGTTGCCTTCAGATTTACGGAGAAAATGCTATACAATGTTTTGAGTCCTATGCTTGCCTATCACTAGTTTATCACTGCTGTATTTCTTTTAAGGTCCTGGTAACCAGGACAGTTTTTCTGGAGTTAAGGAACTTTAACAGTTGATGTCTACATCCTTCTGCTATATAACCTTGATTATCTGTTGAAATGATATTAATCAAATATGCTATCAAGTTACATCTACTATTAGTTAAATCTGTTTCCTTTCATATGTATACAGAACAACTGTTATTTCCTGGTCCTCTCATTTTCAGTGTGCCCACATGCAATGATCCCTGAAATTCAATATAAATGATGCATGGCCTCTCCCTGCTGGCCCATAGCATCCTCCCAGTTGCCACCCCCATTTACTATTCAATTTCAGCCCAGTTTATAGATTTGAAAGACTCATGGCATTTTGAATTTAGAAATTAGTGGGACTATAAGATGAGAGAAAGAAGGCCCCTTACTCACCATATAGAAATGGTGTAGGAGGTTCTTCTGTTCATGTGTTGCTTTCATTGAATAATTTACATTGGTATGGATCTTGCTTTATTTATACAAATTTAAGGTCAATTTTGTTATATGTATATGTATTTCTGATCTTGATTAAGGTATTGTTATTGTGTAGCTCATTTTAAAATGTAATGAATAATTTAAAAATATAGGTTAATAGATAATCTCTATAATAGTCAAGTTTGTAGTCATCTTAATTAGATTTTCTAGATGTGCATTTCAGATGGATAGGCGTTCTTCTTATCTTTCAAAGACTACAAAACATGGCATTTAAAATGTTTTAATAACTTAGGACTTTTCATAACAATGAGACACATCTGCTCCTGGCAGCACAAGCTACTTCAAGAAGAAGATGGGCATCAAAGAGGCTCCTTATGGAGTTTGCTAGCCATTTGGGCAAGAAACTGCTCTTGTCTGTACTGGTTCACTGGACATGCAGTACCCACAGAGAGATGACTGCTGAACTTGTCTAAAGGTGAGATGATCCTTCAGGGTTCCTGCTTCATAAAAGAGTCTGTGAGACATTCTAGAGGATACAGAAGAAAGTGACTAAACTGTCTTTT
Source organism: Ondatra zibethicus (assembly GCA_004026605.1). NCBI lineage: Eukaryota > Metazoa > Chordata > Mammalia > Rodentia > Cricetidae > Ondatra > Ondatra zibethicus. The sequence continues at coordinate 23,597 of PVIU01013581.1, read as the reverse complement.
AAATTTCCTGCTACATGGAAACGTCTGCTGGATACTATGGGCATGTAGGCTAAAGATGGATGCCCCAATGGTAGAAAAAACTTTGGGTATATGTCCAGGCAGCAAGATGTCTCTGCCAATTCTAGAGTTTTGGAAGTTGTTTATAATGCACTTCCAGTTTACATAAGTAATATTATATCCTTCTGAAGTTTTTGATGGAGTTGAAGAATAGACAGATATTTATAGTTTTTCTTTGTTATGATAAAAGATAAAATAGATATAAATATTATAACTGCAAGACTTGCTTGATAACTGTTTTGTTATATATAATTTTACTGTGTTAAAGTTAAAGCCTTTTTTTGTTTAAATAGAAAAGGGGAAATGGTGTAGGAGTTCCTTCTGTTTATGTGTTGCTTTCATTGGATGAATAAAGAAACTGCCTTGGCCTAGTTGATAGGATAAAACTTAAGTAGGCAAAGTAGACAATACTGAATGCTGGGAAGAAGGGCAGAGTGGCAGATGCCATGGGTCTCCTGACTGAGATGGATGCTAGTTAGAATCTTGCCAGTAAACCATAATCATGTGGCGATACACAGATTAACAGAAATGGGTTAAATTATGATGTAAGAATAAGAAGTTAGAACTAATGAGCCAGGCAGTGTTTAAATAAATGCAGTTTCTGTGTGATTATTTCGGGTGTAAGCTAGCCGGGCAGCTGGGACAAACAAAGGACCCGTTCTCCTTACAACATAGAAAGAGTGTGCTGGTCATGCTTACTTGTATTAGCAAATATTAATTTTCATTATAGCAAACCTTTAACATTTCCAGAGGTGTATTTGATATTATAGTTGCTAACACTAACTTCAATTCATAAAGTACTTAGTACAGTGACCCAAGATACTTCATGGTGTTTTCTGGAATTTCTTTTTGCTTCTTTCATGCTCCTCTCCATGGCTGAGAGCTACTTATCTGGATTGAGAGACAGATTTTGAAATACAGAGCAATCAAACATCATAATCAATTTCATTCCATATAATTTTGACAACAGATTTGAAATTCAATAGCTGTTTATTATTGTTCTACATATAAGAATAAGGCACCTCCATGAATTAAGCAATTTTTCAAAACCTCACTACTAAAGACTGAGAATCGATATTCATGAACAATCTGGTCTTCTGCCAAGCTCAGTCTCTTTATACTATGTCACCTTTTCTATCATGCATGAGGAACCTCTAAAGAGCCTTTAATGTGCTTGCTACCCCAACCTTATTCTTTGCCTACATCAAATACCCAGTTTCTGGGGAGAAATTTATGCTTTTCAATGTCATGAAAGCATTTATGGATTCAAGATAATAGGAGAGCCGAGAAAAATGTTTTTCTAAATTTGATTAATAATTTCCCTTGGACAACCTCCAAGAGGTTGACTATGATGTGCTCTGCACTTCACAGGGCTTGCTGAGGTTGTCCAACTGCACTGAGCCAGTATAAACATTGCTAACGTCTGGATCCCCACTTCAATGGTAAAGACAAAATGCCATCAACTTGAAGGAAGTTGCTAACTATCCTTCTTGAATGTGAGAACTTCATGAATCATAAGTGGTCCTGGATGTAATGATAGGACATTATGACCCATCATGTCTTCACATTTAAAGCTAAGAAAGTGGCATTATTTTTCTTTTTTCAGAACTTTATAGCTGCTGTCTTCTTGGTAAGCTCCACACATGTTCTTAGCTTCTGTCATATGGAATGGTATTAGCATCCCAACAGTGAAAGACAGCTTAAAATCTCATCTGAGTGAAGCACACTGGAACAAATACTTCTAGGACTTGGGTATTTGTTGAGTTCCATGTTGCAGCCATAAATTTGGAAAACATCATTTCATTTTATCTTAACCTTTACCAAATAATTAAATTCATGATTCCTTATTAAGCCAAAATCTTTGAACCTATTGCCATGCAAATCATAAACCAAATTGACTATAGTAGTGCTTTGAGTATGGTTATAAAAAACACTTTGAGAAAATTATGTTCATGGTCATTCTATAAGAGACAACTGAGGCCTTCAACATCTCATCGTAGAATTAACAGAAGCCAGAGTTCAAAGGCATGATAATCTGATGGGAAGTCAGTAGAGAATACCTGCTGTCCATGACAGGGGTCAAGTAAAATTACAGAGAAAGATGGAAAATTTCCAATTACAAAGAAAGATAGAAAATTTACAATTACATAGAAATAATGCCTTTTAGAGGATAGATGAGATCATAGTTTCTAATTGTATATGTCATAGGTGTTGATGACACAGACATTGATACAACCTTGATGCCCATTAAACAGGAATGGCTGAAAAATAAAATGTTGCTGCCATGGAGTATTGTGAAACAATTAAGAAAGAAGATTTAAGAAGATGCTCACAAGTATTAATAAACACATCAAAGAAGATATAAATGATGGGTGGCATTTCCCAATGTTAATATCCAAATTGCAGAACATATACAGTATTTCCCCGATATAGGCAAATAGTATGCACTTAGCTCAAGATTCAAGAGTTTTTTTTTTTTAAAGATGGTGGTGTGTTTATACTAAAAACATTCAAAGTAATTTAACAAGGAGTGTAGATAAAATAATAACTGTCCAAATTATAAGCATGTTTATGATTTTGTGAGTTAGTACAATTAAAAAAGGGGCCAGAGAGGTTGCCTTGGAGCAACCAGTTTCTCTTTAAACAAAATCTGTCTATATGCAACTGAAAAAAGAAACAGCTCTCTCTGGGAGAAGTAACTGACATAGTGGAAAGCACAGGAAGAAAGGAGGTTTGTATCATAGCCTCAAGAAAATAAGCATGAAGAAGCTGGCTTAGAAAAGCATGTTTATATGTGTTGGTGGAGCTTGTTAAAGAAACTGCCTTCATAGCCAGAAAAATTAGCCAGTGTGTTTTAAAAGTCAGGGAACTGTGCCTGGATAGATGGCATAGTGGCATCGACTGTATTTCCAGAGGACCCTCGTTCAGTTCTCAGCACCCAAGTTGGGAAGCCAGAACCGCCTACAATTCCAGATACTGGAGATTTATTTGATGCCTTTGGCTGGTGTAGGAGGGTCTTCTATTTGTGTATTGCCCTCATTGGTTAAATAAAGAAAACTGCCATGGCCTTTTGGTAGAACAGCCCTTAGGTGGGCGGAGTAGAGAGAAGGGAATGCTGTGAGAGAGAAGGCAGTGGAGCAGACGCCATGCTTCTCCAGCACAAGATGGACACTGGTTAGACTCATGCCGGTAAGCCACAACTCAAGTGGCGATACACATTAATGGAGATGGGCTAAAATAATATGTGAGAGTTAGCCAATAAGGGGCTGGAGATAAT
>PVIU01013581.1:0-20163 GCA_004026605.1 Ondatra zibethicus | reverse complement strand
ATGTAATTATTTCTCATGGTGACACACAGATTATTAGAAATGGGTTAAACAAATATGTGAGAGTTAGCCAATAAGAGGCTAGAGTTAATGGGACAGGCAGTATTTCAATGAATACAGTTTCCGTGTAATTATTTCGGGTACACACTGGGAGCCGGGCGGGACAGAACAAGGGGCCTGGCTCCGGGAACACAGCCCGAGCCCCTCATTACAACATTTGGCCTCCATGGGCCCAAGCATTTGTGAGCACTTACTCTTACACAGTCACACACACACACACAAACACATGCACACACACAAACACACACACAGTTGAAAAATAAAAGGCTAATTTTTTTTTGAAAAAGAGGCAGGGAGGGAGCAGAGAAAAAATGTAGAGCTCAATAAAAATCAATTTAAAAAGATAATATACCGAAGTTCAAAAAAAAAAGAAGTTATTGATTGTAAGTGTCCACAAGTGCAATGGTATCTAGCATCTGTCCAAATGTCATAGAGTGGAGGTCTCGGCACTGAAAGTCCATCTGTGTAAATAATCCAACTCAAGGGGAAATTGTCTTAGCGTTTTTCAGTCTCTAGTCATCCCAGGAATGACTCCATGATTCAATATGCTTCTCTGAGCGACTTTACTTCTAAAAATCAAATACCATAGATAACATCTACATAGTAATCTGTTGTGGTCTAGTTTGAAGGTTTGCTTTTTCTTTAACAACTTCTGTCTTTACACACTGACATCCCCAAAACAAGCACACCAACAAGTTAAAGGAGGTATACCCTGAAATTAAACCAAACAGGTAATACTAACCTTCAGTAGTCAAGGTAGTCTAGGAAGCTTGTAGGAAATTGAGTTCATCTAGCTAAGTTCTTATTTAATGATAAAGTTTCTGATACAAGTGTTCTGTTAAGTACTGCTTCATGGCATATTTACAGGACTAGCAGTTAGGAATGTAAACTGTAAACTCAGATTGTCTGAACCACATATCAGCGCAGCTGTTTATTATGAGACTTTAGGAGTGCTAATCTACTCAATGATTCACCTGTAATATAACCTGAGTAGTTTCCTTGGAGAAACACCATGGGAATTCTATAGTGAGAAGTCATTCTGAGAACAGAGTGCTGTGCATATAGGGAGTGAGCTCTCGGCAGGCATTAGGCAACATTCTCAATAATGCGAAGGGCATCAACTCTACATTGTAGTTTTATTGGATGCTGAACTCTAGGCTTCCAGATCCTGGCTGGCTGCCTCTGACTCAGCTCAGGGGCTTTTCCTGCTTCCTCAGTCTCTCTGAAAAGTCACTGTACTCCTGACTCAAAGTGACCCCTGAACAGCCTCATGGATTTGATTATACTTTAACTTTATATGGGTTTCTAAACTCTTGTATTTGGCTTTTTTTTTCCAATTTTTAACTGAGGAGAAGAACTTGGGTCTTGTCTCTTAATCCAGCCCTTCTGGTTGCATCTGTGAATGTGACTATGGGACCTTTATGAAAGCATTGCCTCATGGCTAACGAGGAACTTTTGCCTCCTTCACTATGAGTAGCCTAGGGCATTACACGGACCTTCCTTTCCTCAAAGCCAAGGTCATCCAGGATCATCTGAAATGGATTGTTTGAGTATTTCTTTATAAGAACTAGATGGTCTGGATGTAATGTTGCCTCTTGTTCTCACTTCATGACTTCCTGGTCAGGATATACAATGTGAGCCTAAACAAGCCCTTCCTTACTTACATTGTTTGCATTGGGTCTTCTTTATTCTTGTTGGTTTTGTTTGCTTGTTTCATTTTTTTTTGTCATAGCAACAAGAAAAGTAACTGACACATGGTCCCTGCCAAACTCTTCAACTTGGTCTTTGTTGCCTCAGCACACACATGAATTGATATATATTATAATAAAACTGTTTTGTAAGTAATGCTGTGAAATATTTGTCTGTGGTTTTGTTTGTGGGTCCTGTGACAGGCTACTGGTAAATTCTTCTTTTGCTTTATTTTATTCTTATAGAACTCTCAATGTTCTGGAGCAAAGCTGTACTTGGCCATCAACTGTGCCCAAGGTAAGGCAAGGGACAATTTGTTCATGACTGTAGCTTCTTTCTTTAATAAGATGAATACTTGGAGCACTCAGAAAACATTTGTGTCATTTGTTTGTCAATTTTCCATCAGTCATCGCACAGGCTTCCATTCTTAGAATGAGTGAAGATCGACAAGCAACACAGTCAGCTGTCGCTGGTGGTTACAGAATCCAGAGAGAGAGAGAGAGAGAGAGAGAGAGAGAGAGAGAGAGAGAGAGAGAGAGAGAGAGGGAGAGGGAGAGGGAGAGGGAGAGAGAGAGAGAGATACATTTTCAGGGCCCTATGCTTTCCTTCCTAGTAGGCACCAAGTGGTTTCTCATCACCAGAAAAAAAAAAAAACCATTTAATCCTCACATCAAATTGGAAGAGACTCCTAGGAATAAGCTTCAAATATGATGCTGTATTTTGAGCAGACAGAGAGAGTATCTCAGCTGAAGATGGAATGACTTCCCTCTGAGTTCTTTTCAAGAGTTAATGGTAGAGGCCAGAGCTGTCCCTTTTCTAGGCAAGGGCAATTCCTTATGTTTCCATCAATTGTGGACTGTTTGCTCCCATCAGTGGGGAAACCACATTCTATTATTTAAATGTTTCTATTTCCCTTGTTAAACCAGTTTCCTTTCTCCAGAATTATTAAGGTTTCATAGGTATGTTTATGTGTGCTGTGCATGCATGTTTGCATCTGTGTGCAAGTATAAATACATCTGTATATATGTGCATGTGGAAGCCAGAAGTCAACACTGGATATCATCTCCAATTTTCCTTCACCTTGCTTGTTTTTTTGTTTTCAGCAGATTTTTTTATTACTTTATAAATAATACCCATCAAAATTTCCACTTCCTCCTCTCCTCCCACTTCCCTCCTGCTCCTCCACTCACCCTACCCCACTCCCCCTCCAGTCCTAAGAGAGGGCATGGTACCCTGCCCTGTGGGAAGTCCAAGGCCCTGCCCTTTCCATCCAGGCTTAGGAAGATATGCATCCAAATAGAATAGGATCCCAAAAAGCCAGTACATTCAGCAGAGACAAATCCCAGTGCCATTGTCACTGGTTTCTCAGTCAGCCCCGATTGTCAGCCACATTCAGAGAGTCTGGTTTGATCACATGCTCGTTCAGTCCCAGTCCAGCAGGCTTTGGTGAGCTCCCATTAGATCAGGCACACTGTCTCAGTGGGTGGACCAACCCCTCACGGTCCTGACTTCCTTGCTCATCTTCTCCCTCCTTCCTCTCTTCAGCTGGACCTCGGGAGCTCAGTCCAGTGATCCAGTGTGGGACTCTGTCTCTATCTCCATCCTTTGCCAGATGAAGGTTCTATGGTGATATTCAAGATAGTCATCAGTCTGACTATGGGACAAGGCCAGTTCAGGCACCCTCTCCTCCACTGCCCAGGGTCCTAGCTGGGGACATCCCCATGGACACCTGGGAACCCCTCTAGAGCCAAGCCTCTTGCCAACCCCAAAATGGCTCCCTTCATTAAGATATCTTCTTCTCTGCTTCCATATCCATCCTTCCTCCATCTCAAACATCCCACTCCCCCAAGCTCTCCCCAACACTCCCCTTCTCCCTTCACTCTCCCCATCTCCCCTTCTCCCCACCCCACCCATACCCCCATGCTCCCAACTTTTGCCTGGCGATCTTGTCTGCTTCCAATTTCCAGGAGGATCTATATATGTTTTTCTTTAGGTTGACCTTATTATTTAGGTTCTCTAGGATTGCGAACTATAGGCTCAATGTCCTTTATTTATGGCTAGAATCCACTAATGAGTGAGTACATACCATATTCATATTTTTGGGTCTGGCTTATCTCACTCAGGATAGTGTTTTCGATTTCCACCCATTTGCATGCAAAATTCAAGATGTCATTGTTTTTTACCACTGAGTAGTACTGTAATGCGTAGATGTGCCACACTTTAGCTCAGCCGTTAAAGGCTAGGCTCACAACCACCTTGTGTTTTGAAGCAGGGTTTACTTCTGAAAAAGGGACTCACCAATTCATCTAGTCTATCTAGCCAGCTTGCGTAGGTGATTCTTTCATCTCCATTCCCAAATTTTAGGATTACAGGTTACTGCCATGCCCATTTGACATTTACATATGTGCAATGAATCCAAGCCTGAGTCCTCATGCTAGAATGGCAAGTGCTTTATTCAATGATCCATCTCCTAAACCCTCAACTCTTGGTTATAAATAGTCTTAGTTCCATTAACATTTATACAATTGCAAATAAACAAAACTACATGTCTCTCTCTTTATCTCTAACTATTGATGTTCTATTTCTCCATTTCATACCACTTATTATCCTTTACCATCCTCTTAACTTGTTTTCTGTCTTCACCTTTTTAGTAAATTAACTCTTGTTGAAGTCCCAGCAACGTCGCATTGTTAAGAATCAATGAGTGTTTTTCTTGTCTTAGTTTACTTGATTTTAAACATTTGTTATAGGTGACCCAACATTCTTCCTTGAAAATACGCTGCTTTCTGCATTATGAAAACAAGTCTCTCTCCCACCTGTGTCGCCCTCTAGCCTCGTGTGCCATCGTGTTGAGCTCTACACATCCTTATCTCTGCTACACTCATTCTCAAAGGTTCCTAATTCTGAGTCAACACTGAGAAATGTGGAAATACAACAATTTATTAAAGAAACTCTATTATTTTGGTATATTGAGGATTGACATGTAGTGATCTCAAGCCCATTTTTCCTTGTCATATCACAAGTTTTTTTTTTCTTTTTGTTTTTTTGTTTGTTTGTTTGTTTGTTTTGGATCCTGTCCTAAGGCATGTGCCATCACCATCTGGCCTCATATCACAGTTCGTAAAACAATAGTTTTCACCCCCACTCAGTAGGTATTATATGTATGTATAAATTCTCAAAAAATAAATATATTAAAGACTAGTCTTAAATGAAATCAGTGGAATTTGTTTCTATCTATGAGAACCCTCACTGCAGTGGAACCCCAATGAGACTGTCATATCCAGTATTTCTCAAGCAAATATTAAATCCTCCTCTGATCATCTGCCTCTCTGACCTCCAACACATTTGTAGGAACCAGTTTCCGACTAAGCATCTTTCCTCTGATTTTATGGTGCTAGCTGTCATAATTTAATGGAAAACTATAAACCAAATTACTCTTATGGTAGTAGTTTATGTTAATAACTCTCTGTGGTGTTTGTTGCTAGAGGCAGGGTTTCCCTGAAACAATAGGAGTTTCAACTAAACCCTACATTGGAGGTAAAGGGGCACAAGGCTCTGCAAAGTTGATGGGTTGAGTAGTATAATGTGGTAACAGGTGAATTCAGGTATGAGGGAAGAAAGAAGCCTAGAATTTTGTTATGGAAAGATTTTTCCACCAATTGAATTATGTCACAGAGAAACATGAAATCAAGCTAACATATTTTCCTATCTTTGCCTAAGACATTCCATATATTATGCCCCTAAAGCCCCCATTTAATCTTAATTTTGAAAAATAATCATTAATTTTCTCCAAGAACTAAGGGCTGGCTCTGACAATAATTGATAGTATGATAATTTCATGTCCTTTGCTTCTCTGCTGAATTGCCTGGAAATCATCCAAAGGATCAAGTTTCATGAAGTAGAAAAGGCAAATGATGACCCAGTCTCAATGAGATCCATAGCCATGTGCCAAGTGGATGGTGGCATTTGTGATAGGTGGCAAATGCCAATTCTGAAGCAGTTTTGTAAGATTTTTGTGTTTCTCATTAGAGAAATAATGAAGCCTCCATCTCATTTGCAAGTTTAAAATTGCTAATCCAACTCTTGGGAGAAAATTGGGTAAATCACAAGTGACTATTGCTTAAGTTTCACATGAGTAAATACATTGGCTCTGTTGGTATTATTCAAGACTCTGAGCTACAAAATACATTTTCATATCATTTATTTGTAGAAGAATGACACAATTATTTTCAGAATAATTAACTCCTCAGTTTAGTGACAATTATGTTCCATTATAATAATTAAAATCACACCCTGCTATTTGGATGAACTCAATAGAATAATGATTTCTTAGGGGAAGATTTAATCAGATCATTATTTTTTTCTCACACATTAGAAATATCTGTAAATTATTTCAATTTATTGTACTATTGCTTAATATTGAATTTGCTTGCTGTAATAGTTAATTTCAGGTATCAAATTGACTGGATTATGGATTACCAGAAGAAAGTAGTACTTGGGGTTTTTGTGAGTGTATTCCCACAAAAGATTAGTGTGCAAGTCTGCATGGCCTAAGGAAAAAGATCAACCTTCAATGGTAGCAAGAATTTTATAGATGATTAGGTCTTAGAACTCTAATGAAGAGCAGGGAAATGTATGTAAATCTCTTTTGATTTTACCCACCAAATCTAAGGACTCCGGATCCTCTAGCATCAGGACTCTAAAATGTTCAGCAATGGTTCTCCTAATACTCAAACTATGAACTATGAGCTTCCCTAGTTCTGAGGCCCTTCTAGCTAAACTCAGCCATGCCACCAGCACCACAGGATCTTCAGCTTTCAGACACCCTCATGGGTCAGCTTACCCTCCATAATTCCCCTAAGAGATCTTCTAACAAATATCCCTAGATAATTGTACTGGTTCTGTTTTCTGGATGACTCTGATTAATGCACTTACTGTTTAATAGGAAGAATATCACAGACAAAAAAGATGACAGCTCAAGTCACCCTTGAACCATCTGTACATGAAAATTGTTGCTGGAGGCATGCCATGCCAGAGACTGGGAAAATTCAAAACTGGTGACTGGGCATTGCATCAGGGCAACAGATGGCAGGAACACCTGAAACCAAGTGAGTGGGAGCAGGTGGTGAAGAAAAGAGAGGTATTTCAGAGTAATGGTCCATTGAAAAGAGAGCTTCGGTAAACAAGTGGAAGAATGTGAAGAAAATGTCAACAGCTCTCCAGGGAGTGAAGTTCCGAGAGCTTGGAAAGATATGGGGCCCCAGGTAAATAGGTTGGAGTTCATCAAAAATTTCCTTCTTTGTGGAAAGATTAAAGTATAACGCAAAAATCAAGGGAGAAGTGTACAAGACCAATAAGGCAGGAATGGCAAAGAGCATAGCTATGTCATATTGAACAATATTCTGCCACACTCCTAAGCACATCAGTTCCTGGAATGACAACAGTGTCATTGCCGATCCTGCTCTGATGGACAGTATATAAGTTGGTATACTATGGCTACATGCCATGTCTTATCTTGATTTGTGTCATTTACTAGATACAAAAGTTAAATAACAATTACTTTGATGCCCTCAATCATATATTGGATTCTTCAAAGGATACATTTAAAACTCATGCTTTTGTACAAAAGATTTAGATGCACAGTAAGTGATTCCTTACACAGCAGTGAGTTGGCTGCCTAATGTACCCTTCTGATTCTGAATGACATAGATAGTTTGTAAAGCAGAAGGCCAGAACAACAAGTCTGCAAAGCACTAAAGAGCCAAAGACTTCACAATAAAATTAGCAGAATACATGTTTACTGCAGAAAATTAGTGGAATTATAAATAAGAGAATTGAATGAATTCTATCACTTTTTCATACCTTCCTTATATTTTATGCTGTAGAAATTGATGGTGGGTTTTGAAAGGTTTCAGATCTAATTGCATCCCACTGTTGGAATTGTGTAAATTTTCTGCCTTCTTATGTCCAAGCTGAGTTATCAAAAACATAGATATATCTGTGAATAGTCCTGGGAAAATATATACTGACGTTACTGTGTGAACATGGAGAATATCCATGCAATTACTCAGGGAACAAGTAATGAGGGAACAAGATTTCATGAAAGTTACATAGATAGTACAACATAGTACAACATAGTACATAAAACAGGAAGAGCGATTTGGACAATGGTCTGTTTGGAAAGACTGTATGGGGCAAGATATGATGCCTTGACACTTATTATAAGTAAAAGCATGATTCGTGTTACAAATAATTACCTGCAATTAGTATTACTGGAGTTTAATGCTTCAGGCAGAAAAAGAACTGAGTGAGGCCAGAGATGTAAATGGGAGCACATCATTGAGGACTTTAACATTCAGGCGTGAAACCTTTTGTTGCCTTTTTATGTATGTATAATTCATGTACATACATGTCTGTGTATTCGTGTGTATGTGAGTACAAATATGTATATGACATGGTACAAATGTAGAGGTCAGGGGACAACCCCCTGTGCTAGGTCTTACCTTCTACCTTGTTTGATATAAACTCTCTCTTATTTGCAGGAAAGCCTGCAAGCTTCCACTTCCATGGACTCTCTCTGCCTCCCATCTTGCCATAGGGGTGTAGACATAGGTTACCACATCTGACTTTATGTGGGTTCCAGGGATCTGAACTCACATTCACCAGGCTTGCACAGCAAGTGCTTTACCCATTGTGCCATCTCTGACGCCCGTGACATGAATCTAAAGTGTTATCCTTTGTGTAGTAGAGAGAAAGGTAATTTGCAATTCTGGAGACTCTGGAGAGAGTTGGACATGAGAAGGATTAGTTTGATGTGTGTGAAAGCCAAGGAAAAGAATATAGTTCAAAAAGCACCCCACAAGGAACAAAAATAGAAACAAAAAAATACTGTCTAAATTTGGTGCTCAATGGGCAAGAGGTCAGAAAGTTACGCTGGGGTTGAGAGTGACACCTAGGTTACTAACTAGACTGAGCAGGGAGGTAGGACCAACAATAGCTGAAACAGTGACTGTGAGGGAGGGGAAGGAAGAGATAGATGCTATACTGACTGGCTCATCTAATCATCGCACTGGTGTGCCTGCTCACAGTGGACTGGGAAATTGAAGTTTGTGGGAAGGACGGACACTGCCGCTTTGGAAATCATTTGCATGTGGACAGGAAACCTGGTGAGAATGTGTGAGCTCAGACAGAGTTCTGCAAGCAAAGCAGAGCTGAGACCAGAATTACAAAGGGATAGCTACATGAGTAATGCATACAGAGTGAAAAGCATATAAATTTAACCAACGTGTATCTGATTTGTCTTGGAGATAATGTAATACTTCCCTACATATGGTCTCCTAGCTCTTGTTTTGTTTTGTAATCTACTGAAAAATAGTTTCTGCTTCCCAACATGCTTTCTAGCTTTTCAAACACAAAGCAAAAGAAAACAACAACAAAACAACCATACTTTTGGACTGGGCAGGTGGCTCATGGGTAAGTGGCTTATTTTCTAATACGAGCATCTGAGTTCAGATCCTGAACGCCCAACAAAGCTAGCCTGACATGGGAAGTAGAGTCAGCCGGGTCCTAAGGGCTCACTGGCCAGAGAATCTAGATAAATTGGTGATCTCCAGGTGTTTAATGAGAGATACTGTCTAATAAAAACAATGAGAGAAAACCATATCGACATAAATTTCTGACCTCCAAACAGGCCCCACAAAGATAAGAGATCATTCTCTCTCTCTCTCTCTCTCTCTCTCTCTCTCTCTCTCTCTCTCACACACACACACACACACACACACACACACACACACTCACATACATACACACACACAATTCTTTAAAAATAAAGGACGACTCAAAGATGATACCTTGTCCTTCTAACAATTTTAGTGGCAGTCTTGCAAATTGCATCAGAGTGGCATTGATGTAGTCAAGATTAGGATATTCTTTTTCTATAAACATTAATATTGCTGTTATTTTCTTTCTAATGTCCAAGGAAACTTTCCTTCCATCCTCAGATTCCTTAAATTTAGGAAAGCAACAAAACCCTGTCTGTTACTATAACTTGATTAACATTTTTGCCACACTGTGATGTGTGCATGCGTGTGCACATGCGATGCTACAGTGTGCGTGGGAAGATCTGTAACAGGCTTTCTTTCTACCAATATCCAGCTCCCAAATCACAACACAGAGACTTATTAGTAATGAATGTTTGGCCTTATCTTTTGCTTGATTCTTGCTAGCTCTCATACTTTTAATTATCATGTTTCTCTTCATCTTTCTTTCTGTATACCTTATGTTCCTGCTTCTCCTGTCTTGCTGCCTGGTAGCTACTGGCTTCTGACTTTCCTTCTCTCATTCTTCTCTTAAGCCTAGATTTCTCCTTCTGCTTAATCTTGCTACCTGCCAGTCCTGCCTCTATCTACCCCTTCTGCCTACTATTGGTCTTTCAGCTTTTTGTTAGATTGGGTGTCTTAGGCATGCAAGGTGAGTCAGATGCAGAACACCTTTGCATAACTAAAAAATAGAGCATAAACAAATATATCACATATTTACATCGTTAACAAAGGCAACATGAACAAATTTGACACACCTTAACACAGTTAAAGTAATATTCTTCTGCATAAACAAATGCAACCAACACACCCTTTTACATATTTAAAATAATATTTTATAACAGAGTTCAGAGAACAATTTACATTTGTCCTTTTCTTCCCCTCTTGAAAGAGGGTCTCCTCAACCCTGCACAGGAAAGCTGTGAGCAATTCCCTGTCACCATCTCCCATCTTGCATCAGGAGGACTGAGATTACTGGACTATGCAAGCACATCTGGTTTTCTTTAGTAGTCTAAACTCACACCCTCAAGATTTCAGAGAAAATCCTTCATTCTACTCAGTGAGCCATCTCCTCCACCCTGGCTTTTGAATTTTTCCCCTTTTATTGAAAATAGATTTTTCCCCTCATATAATATATCTTGATTATAGTTTCTTCTCCCTTGACTCCTTCCAGGTATTTCTCACCTCTCCTTCCATCTGGATAATTTTGTACAAAAAATAATTGATGGAAAATTTCAATGAAATCCCTCTTAAGTTATCCTTTAATGGAGATTGTTGTTGCTGTTGTTATTTTGTGCATGAACCCTTTCCCTAAATCAGTAAGTCAAATATTTTTCCTAAAAAATTTATAGCTTCAATTTCTATACTTAAATCCATTATTTAATTATTTTAGTAAACTTTTGTAGATTTAGGGTGAGTTTTAGTGATTTTTTTGTTCTATATTCTTTTCATATAAATTTTTGGATTATCTGCACTATATTTACAGATAATATGCAAACTGGGGAGAAGGGGTTCACTGGTATAGTACACACATAGTATTTACCTGTCTGGATTACCTTGCGTACCCTGGAACACAGGTACACACACAGACACATACACATCATACATACACACAAACAGAGAGAGCCAGACAGTGATAGAGAAACAGAGGCAGTCAGAAATATAGAGACAGAGACACCAAGAGACACAGAGAAAGAGAGAGAGAGATACTGCAGAAATTGTGATAACACAGTGAATCACTTTAGGAGAACAGATACACTGACTGTGTTGGTTTTTCCATCTCAGAAATACAGCATCTTTATCCATTTTATGTTTGATTTCTATTACTACCATTGTAATACAGTTAAAACATTTAAGTAATATATATAAAATCTTATTAGAATTATGAATTATATCAAATATTATGACTTTGGGGCTATTATAAATTATATATACATATATATATATTTGAGATAGAACTTCTCCATGTAGCTTTCACTGTCCTGGAACTCACTTTGTAGACCAGGCTGGCTTTGAACTCTCAGAGAGCTGCCTGCTTCTGTCTCCTTGAGTGCTGGGATTAAAAGGCATGTGACACCAATATTTTAAATTTCATTTTCATGGAAATTTGATTGATTTTTTTATGTTTAGTTTTGATTCTACAGTATTCCTAAACTTTGGAAGTATTTAGGTATGTTGTTTAGGATATTCCATTCTGACTAAGAGTGCTCTCTGCCAATTGGTATCCTTTCATTTTATTACCCAATGAATCAACTAAAACACACAATAATTTGATGAACTAAAGTAGTAAAAGAAAAACTGATATTGTGTTAAGAAACTAAGTTATAAGTTCTAACTATTAAAAATTATGGTATGTAACTGAAGAGATAGCTCATAGCTTAATAACTTTCTTTGTTATTATAGAGGACTTAGGTTTGTTTCCTAGAACTTATGCCAGGCAGCTCAGCTGTCTGTAAGTAAGTGTCAGGGCATCCAATGCCCTCTTCTGATGTCCTAGGGTACCTGGAAAGAAGTACATACAATACACAATGCACATAATTAAAATTAAAAATAATTCTTAAAAATATGGTGCATGCATTCACGTGTGTGTGTGTGTGTGTGTGTGTGTGTGTGTGTGTGTATGCTTTTGTGAGTTTGGGCATGCGCTTGACAAATCACACCTGTGGAAATCTAAAGTCCTTGCCTTCCATCTTATTTGAGATAGGTTCTCTTTATTGTTCACTCTTGTACGTACCAGGTTAACTGTTCTTTGTTCTTCCAAGGGTTCTACTGTCACTACCTCTCAATTTGCCATCAGAACACTGGGATTACAGATATGTGCTACTGTGTCTATCTTTAAGCAAGTTCTGCGGGTCCAAATACTTGAAAAGTAAGCACTTTACTCCCTGAGCCATCTATTCCTAGCCTTAAAAATCACAAAATATCTTAAACAAGATGCTGGTGGTAGAGAGTTCTGATTGAGTGGATCCTGAATGGTGGCTGGTTCTGAATGTTGGAGAATTTGAAAAGTTCTTGTTCTGCTTCTTTAACAGTTTAATTTTTACATCTGGGGTTTTATAAAAATTCAAATTTATCTCTTGAATTTTATGCACATGGTTCTTAACTTTAATGTTTGAGGTTATGTATAAAATTCTATTCCAATTTTCCAAAGCAACTCTATAAGAATGAAGAAAGTTACAATGTATTTCCTGAGCAGATAAAATCAATTATATTTATGTTAAAAGATTTGAAGTTTCCCAACTCTCCTTTATAAAGAACCTTTGAGTATAAATAGACACCAGTACATGTCGCTGATTTATAAGATACACTGATTTAAAAACAGCAACATCAAAATCAAACAAAACTCCAACAAATGCAATATGTAATGAGATAGAGGAAAGTTGATTAGTATGCTCAGTGATAGTATTCTGTCTGCTGGATGGAATGTGTTGATAAGTCACAAGGTAGAACAGCTAGGCAGCTAGACACTCTCCCAAAGGGAAACCATGGAGAAAGCTTATTTATTTCTTTATTGACTTTCATTGATTGAATGAAATATACAAGGTTCTAAGTTCTGAGTGAATGGATACTGAATGGAAGCTGCATTTATGGTGAGGACTGGCAACATAGAATATAGACAGCGGGCTTTCAACAAAAGCCCTTCTTCTTCACCTTTCCTCCTCACATGCTCTTATTCTGCTTAGTATAAGAGTTAAAAGAATATATAAAAACATTCTCTGCAAAGCACTGGAAAATTATTACTTACCCTGGTAAATGGTTATGATCCCATCTAGTCCAGACCACAACATGTGATTTCCAGACTGCTCAATCTTCTGATTCAGCTCACTTGAAAATTCTTCCCTATTTAAGAGAAGGCACCCAAAGTGAACTACATTTATCTGAGCATGGTCTTGAGTGCTGTGAATGTAACGGGGTGTCATTTTCTTGATTATACGTATTTTATTTCAACAGATTCATTCATGCACTGCATTAGCTTTTTAGATGATCACAGTTATAGCTAACTAACAATCAGTTTCTGTAAAATATACTAAATCCCTTTAAATTGGCCCCCATATTGTATTTCATTTCCACCCACTATTTACTTAGGCATTTTGTTTGGAAATTTCACGATGGAACCTTTGAATGCGAGTGTAAGATTTTGATTTCAGGGAAATGACTCAGGTGATAAAGTGCTTATGTGGCAATGATGAGACCCTGAGTTCCACTTTCAGACCCAACCCTGGTGGTGCAAGCTTGTAATCTCAGTGCAGGGAATTGAAGACAGGTCAGTCCCTGGGAATTGTTGACCAGACAGCCTAGCCTACTGGGAAAGTTACCAGCCAATGAGAGAATGTGTCTCTAGTGGTCTGAAAAAAATGTAAGCACTAAAATGAGGGGGAGAGCTGTGAAATGTTGTCTTCTGAGCATATGGCTAATGCAAACATCAACTCACAGCAGCTGTAGCTGCCTGAAAAAGACCCACATGAGGTCAAGCCAGTCAAAATTCCAGCCCAGAAGGAGGAAAGAGCCCTCAGTTCAAACCTTTAAAAGGGAAGTACTGAGAGTTAATGGCTACTGAAGAACAAAGGGCGAGTTTTCTTTTGAAATCTGGGTGTTTGTAGGTTGCCCATATTCAGTGGATGTTCACACAGTTAAGCATATATGGCTAGTACTGATTGAAGTCAGGGTGCTATTAATAATAACAACAAGAAAAAGTGGGACACAAAGTTAAAAGACAGGTAGTAGGTCCCAGAGAAGTGTGGGAGATTTTGGAGAGAGATAAGATAAAAATAAATAGTCTTTGGCTTATACACAAACAAAGAGATATATGGCTTCCAAGATGTCTGCATGTTACAAGCTGCATTTTCTACAACAGCATACAACCTCAGCATATACTGACAAAGCAAGCTATAAAATGCTTGACACCATGGGTTCTTATTTTAGCATGCCTTGTTGGCCACAAGCTCTGAATCTGAGGGTCTTTGAATAAATGACACAATGATGTATTGTTTGCCTGGCTGTTGTATTTTTCATGTCCCTTGTGTAAGTCCTCCTGGTCAAGCAGATCAATAAGCATGGAATCATTAGCTACTGTACAAGGAATATGAATTCTGTAGCTCGATATTCAAACATCACCCAAGCTTTGGACCTCACCTATTCCTCTCTTTCTCCGTTAATCACTTAATCTCATGATTTCATCCAAGAGTGAGTGGGTTCATTAAGTCAGAAATATACTTACAAAAGGTTAAAAAACAATTGCCACTGGGTTTCTATAAATTTACTTATGATATTATTTTTTTCTACAGAGAAGAAACAAAAATAATCATCTCACAAACATAATGTAATATCAATATCAAAACTTTAGATCATGTGAAGTTTGGATATTAATTCCAAAAGTAATTACAATAATTCTCACTTTTGATAGTACTCTGATAGCTATCAGCAAACTTAACCACATTCTGCCTGGTAATGTTAAGGAAACAAAACATGAACTGGCTGGGTGACAGTGGCTCACACTTTTAATCCCAGCACTCAGGAGGCAGAGGCAGATGGATCTCCGTGATTTAAAGGCCAGCCTGGTCTACAAGAGCTAGTTCCAGGATGGGCTCCTGTTGCTGATTAGGTCAGTACGATAAATAACCAGGCCAGCTCAAGAATAACAATTATATGTTAATGGTTATAAGGGGAAACTCACACTACAAGAGTGGGAGGTCCAACTTCCTTTCTGTCCAGCGGGAGCCGTGCAGAGAGAGTGTGCACCTGAGTTTTCCCTCCTCGGCTCCAGGTAGCCACGCCTTAACTAGATGTTATTGGTTGACTGAGTTTCCCCATCAGGCTCCAAAACTACAGAAACCTTATCTCGAAAAATTGAAACCAAAATATAATAAAAATAAATAAAACATAAACTGGACAGCTTGTAGCCCAGAACAATGCAATGTGATAGAAGGGTGACTTAAAGCTCTGGTTTCCTGATTAAAGGCACTTCCTGGATCTTTTGGTGGGGAAAAGGATGAACTCATACTAGTACAATATATGTGATCATATTGAATGGAAGGGATAAAGCTTCGAGTTGGAGAGGAAAGCAGCCTGACCTCCTATAAAGATAACCTCCTCCTGCCTAGCTGACTAATGCACCAAATCATCACAGAACTTTTTCACTAACAATTCTACCCTTCAAGGATGCTTAAACTTCACACACACACACGCACACACACACACACACACACACACACACCAATAAGATGTGTTAGGAAAACTTACATCCTCATAGAAAAAAAGTGACATTAGAAGTGGTATTCATAGAAGAAAATATAGACTTTTCATCAGGCAAAAATAGATAGTATATAGTAGATTTTGAGGGATTTCTGGTGTAAGGAGAATGAGTATATGTGCTACAATAAAATAGAGTTGAGGAAAATGGAAACATACTTAATGAGATTCTTAGACTCCAGGGAAAGTGACATGATATTAAATTGTAGGAGGAAGGCTGCTTGTTTGTCCCTGTCCCCTTAATCCAAAAATAATCACACAGAAACTATATTAATTGAATGACTGCTTGGCCCATTAGCTCTATCTTCTTATTAGCTAACTCTTGCATATTAATTTCACCCATTTCTATTAATCTGTGTATTGTCATGTGGCTGTGGCTTTCCCGGTAAAGTTCCGGCTTCTGTCTCCAGCAGAGCTACATGGCTCTCCTCTCTGAATCCGCCTTCTCTCTCCCAGCATTCAGCTTAGTTTTCCCCACCTAGCTCTGTTCCCCTATAGTTCTGCTAAACGCTCGAAGCAGTTCCTTTATTTATCAATGCTAATCACAGCATATAGAGGGAAATATCACTTCATCAAATATATTCTGATAAGTTAGAAGTTTACTTTGGAAATGTAGAGAAACCAGCAAAATTTAAAATGGTATATCATCTAGATATAGGAGATAGAATGGAACATTAAAAGGTAAAATTAATTTTACAAATGACAACTAGAGACTAGAAAATTTATATAGGTATTGTAATATACATAATATATTACCATAAAACAATAACTATATATTACAATATAATATAATATAATAAAACATGTATTTATATACACTATAGGAGTCAAAGAAATAATCATTGGGTAAAGGCACTTCCCACTAAGCTTGACAACCTCAATTCAATCCCCAGAGCCCTCATGGTACACAAAAAGAAATGACCTCCTCAGGTTATCTTCTGTTCTCCACATGCATTCCATAACACACCTGCCTACACACATACACACATACAAATACTCATATTCACATACAAAGAAATACAGTGCAAAATAAATAAAAAAATAAATAATGCAAATTATAGAAAGCTTAAACAAAAGTATAGCCAGATTTGTTTCAAATGTGAGAGTGCTCCCAGTAAAAGATGAAACCTTCAAATCTCAGAAAAAAATTCTATCCCTAAATCTCTTTTACATAAAACTATTACTAGGAAAAGTTAAAGGGCTTTTAAAAATTCCTGAATAGCTGTTACAGAAGGAAAGCTGTCCTGCTTTTATTAATATATATTTCAAGAGTACATATTACCAAGGATTGAACAGAGAGGGGAGGGTTTATCATCAAAGAGCACATACATTAAAAAGAAAAAGGATCCAAAATTGCATACCCTTAATTCCAGAATTTCAAAATACATGAAATAAAACTCATAAGAATTTGAAAGAAAGAAATTGAAGGAAGAAAACTGGAAGAATTTGGTAAACTCACAATATAGACCATTCCACCATAACATTCACAGTTTTTATTCTCTTCAAGAACACTTGAGATAGTCACCAAATTGCATGATATTCTGTATCAAAAACTACAAATTTGCAGAAATCATAAAAAGTATGTTTTTCCTCTCTAGAAAATAAATGTAGAAGTAACAGTTGCAAAAAATCAAATATTTGAAAATATAACAAACTTAGTCTATGAACCAGGGAAAGAAATCAAAGAAAAACACAGTTATAGCATATTCTAATGAAATACTGGCTGTAATCTTGTTTATGATGCATTCAAATAGTTCACAATAGATGATTGATATTTTTATATTCTTATGTCCTTAAATTTATGCAGAGGATTCAAAATCACTGATCTAACATGTCTATCTTAAAAAAGTAGTACACATGACAGTATTAGACTCAAAACAGGAATTTAACAGGGGCATAAGACATAGAAATCAAAGAAATTAAACACACTAACAAATAAAGGGATGAATAAAGAAAGCCAAAAGCTAGTGCTTCTCAGACATCAAAACAATTCACAAAACTAGAGCTACAAGCAGTGAAGAGACTCCCCAAACACACAGATGCCCAGTGTCGCTATTAGTGTCAGTACAAAAGGAAGCATCATGGTAGATCCTACAAACAAAATTATATTATAAGCTGCTTTATAGTAACAAATGGGATATTTTAAAGGAAACACTTTCTTTAAAAAAAACCTCACAATTTATTAAAGCTCATTAAAAATATTTGAATCAAGAATTCTGCTACTTGAGCTAAAGTCACCAAATTTAGGACTATTGCTATTGACTCTGTGAAATCCAGTGACAGAAATGCTTGTCTTTTGACTGCCCTTGAACTTAGGATCCTTTTGTCTCAGATCCTCTAGTTCTGTTGTGTAGTCCTTTGCCTTCCTACCCAGATTGAGACCACTTTCTAATGAAATTTTTATTTATCTGTAGATATGTCTATCTGTAAAAGTATATATACACACTTATGTGCAGGTGGCTTCAGTGACCAACAGAGGGCATTAGCTCTCCAAAGCTGGCACTACAGGGTTACAGGAAGCTCACAACTATAGTACTCTTCAAGAGGAGTTAATGATTGAGACATTTCTCCAGCTCCTTGAAAATCACTTTTTAATTATTTTTAGAAAGTCAGTTTTATACTTATACTATCATGAAAGAAATCAACAAACACATGAAATCAAAACAACCCATGAAAACTATTCTCCTTATGGATATTGGTGTCTAAATCTTTAGAAAAATCAAATGAAGCTATTTGAAAAACTTATACAATTCATCATTAAAATATGATAGCTTTTAAAAATTTGTTTTAATAGGGTTTCACACAATTATCAGTATATAGCAATTTTTCTGCAAATTATAGCATTAAAGAATATTTGATGCTATAATAAAATGGTACCAAACTCTAAAACTAGCAGCATAGTTAACAGTGAAAGCCTAAAAGCCTTTGATTCTAAATGGGGGTACAGAGATATTTCTATTTTATTTGCCCTTTATACCTGATACATTCCTCAGTTTGTGCCAAAAGGCAAGACAAAGAAATTGAAATCATATACTTTTAAATGCAATAAACAAAAGACACTGTTAATAGGTGAGTGATGTAAAGACAGATAAAAATAAGATCTTAAAAATATATTGACAAAGGCATAAGTCTTGACTAAACTAAGTTATTAACTTTACCCAGAATCTGATTGTGAGAATTACTGTTCAGAGAATGGCTCCCTGAACAAAGGGTGGATGGGCATGGACAAAATTGTTTAGTGAAAGACTTTGCATATGGAGTAAATTGAGATTATTTCAGTATATATACTTCTTACTAGGGGACTTGCCTATAAGTAATACATATACAGTAATATGTTCTCTTCTTATTAGTTAGGCTCTAGAGTCAAAAGAAGATAATGACATTCAAGGCTTCCTAGATACATGAGCCATCCTAATTTGAAAGATGAACATAGAGCAGGAACTGGTTGTGGCAGATATTAAAATCCATACGCTGTTTCCACATGTTCTAACTTCAAGATACACTTTGATGTTTTTCCTTATGTCTCCAGGAGAGATTTGTGTGGGCAGACACAAATGTGTGTTTGTTTAGTTTTATATGCTATCAACTCCTGCAGCAGAATATTAGGAATTGGAAAGTCTTCTTCTAGGGTTTCAAATCCACCCAACTCTAGATACATGGGGCAGGAACTGAACCCAGCATGAATTAAGGGCTAGAGAAATGGTTCAGTGCTTAAAAGCACTCACTGTTTCCTCTTTCAGCAGACTGGAGTTTAGTTTCCAGCACCCCTGTCAGGCAACTAGCAATGCCTACAATTTCAATTCCAAACAATCTGACTTCCTCCTCTGGCCTTCATGGGCACCTGCACCCACACATTCACTTACTCAAACACATATACATCACATAATTTAAATATTTTAAAAGCCTGTAAATAAAAGAGTCAACTGAACAAGAAAAGCACCAGCTGAGAAAAGTCCAGTTGATTCCTTATCAGAGCCACTGAACTCTTTTTTTTTTTTTTTTTTTCCAGTTTGAAAATTTTCTTGATTATAAACACAGAATGCCTCTGCAGGTTTATTTCAAACTCATTATCTTGCTTGATTAAATGTAGGGAAGATATTTCATTTAAAAAAAACAAACAAACATTATGTCAATGTGGCTTAGCAGGTAAATTGGCTGGCCACCAAGCACATGACAACCAGTATTTGATCCCTGGAAATCGTGTGATGTGAAAATTGACCTGATTCCTGTGTGTTGTTCTCTGGTTTCCAAATACGTGCTGCAGCACACATGTATGTGCATGCATACACACAAATAAACCAATCAATAAATCTTAAAAAGCCAACATGGAAGAGGTCTCGCATATCATTGT